>CAWUFW010024971.1:0-51825 GCA_963921515.1 Calotriton arnoldi | reverse complement strand
AGCGGACATTTGGTCTCCTGAAGAGCCGCTTCCGCTGCCTGGACAAGACCGGAGGGTCCCTCCCATATGCCCCTGCGAAAGTGTGCAAGATTATCATCGTCTGCTGCATGCTCCACAACCTGGCAGTGCGGAAGGAGTTGCCTCTCATCCAGGATGACAATGACCAACATCCGCCACCTGTAGAGGATCCTGGCCTGGACCACGATGCCAGTGACGATGATGATGATGATGATGATGGTGATGTCCGCACACAGCTCATCACCAACTTCTTTAGCTGAATGTGAGTATCCTGAGGTGTCATGTCAATGATGTGAGTTGGCATGATGTGTAGGTGGTGCTCTGGTGCTGTTGGAGTGTGTCCATGGGCTACTTGACTGGATGTGTGTTGCGATGTGTGCTTACAGGTGGGCTGTACTCCCCAACAGTGTTGACATGCTAACTTGGTTCTGGGTGGGTATCTTGTAACATGTATTGTGCATGAGTTTTGCTGTTCTGTCCTGTACTCCATTGCTTTTGACTGTGTGTCATTTCTGTCCTTCACAGGGTACTTTCAGATTCGTTTGGTCAACTGTGTCCACCGACGACGTGATTGCACTTCCAGGCTGGTAGCTGTTGTCTCCCTACAGGTGATGTGCGCCACACCCATGGACTTCCTTCCGTCTACAGTTGTTGACTGTGTGCCCGCTGCCAGGTGGGATTACCTTGCATCTGTAGTGGTTACGACATGTTGCAACTGTGTAATAAACCTGTGCTTCACTTTGTGATGTGCGTTGTCTGTGGTCACACATTTGACTGCCATTTGCTTACTGCACCTGTGGGCTACTTGACTACAACTGGGAATGGGTGTGGTGTCTGTGCATTGCACCGTCTTCCCTGGCAACATCAGTGAAGGCAATGAGTCAGATGGCCTAGGTGTGTATGTGTTGTGTAGCCCTGGTGGTGTGTCTCCCTCATATGTGTCACATTGCCTTTACTCACATGCCTGTGTTGTCCTTGCTGTTGCAGTTCGCATACACAGTGTAATTTTGCAGTTCATCATCCCCATAACAGCACCCACGTTGGAATCACAACAGAGGCAAGTATGGTGTATTAGTGTGTTTATTGTGATACATTTGTGTGAATAGTGCATAGGATGGGTAGTGCTGTACATAAATCTTGCAATCCGATGTTCCTAGGTGAATTGAAAGTCCTGGTAGACAGAATCCCCAGTATCGGGGCCACAGTTGTCTGACACATTGGTCCAACTTGTACTCCCCATGCAATGTGTGGGAGTAGTGTTGCCGTCAACAGGGTGAACAGTCTGTGCACAAAGGTGAACATCCAGAACAGGTTCAGGCTTCCTGGGAGTTGCGCTTGGCCATCGGCCTCTCACTTGCCCCTCCTCGGACGACCCCTCTTCTTGGGGGGGCCCCTCAAGTACAGGCTGCTGCGGTGCAGGGGACTCTCCGCCAGAGTCATCCTCCCTCCCTGTGGCAGTTGCAGTTTGTTCGGCACCAGATGTTGTTGGCACACAGGGAGGTGTGGACTGGTTGCTGTTCATCTGGTGGAGGCATTGTAAAATGTCCCTGTGCACCGCCGTCATCTCATGCAGTGCATCCCACTTGGACTCCACGCGGGACATCTGTGAGTCCACGCGGGACATGTGTGACTCCACGTGGGACATGTGGGAGTCCAAGCGGGCATGATGGGCAGCCTGCTGCTGTTTCATGTCTCTGAGGAGCCCCACTACCTGGCTGAGGTCTCCGGTGCTGGACTGGTACGCATCAGCTATGCGTACCAGTTGTGGGTCATCATGCACACCAGCAACCTCTGCAAGCAGCGACCTCTGTCTCCCACCCCTCCCACCACCCCTGCTGACATGTGCAGTGTGTGCAGTGGCACGCACAGATGACCCTGGTCCACCTTGGGGGTTGGTGGTGGTGGTGGTGTCCATGGCCCCAGGTTGGTCCAGGGTCCCTGTGCTGGTGTTGCTCCTTGTTCTGTACATGTCGGCAGGGATGGTATTTGTGGTGACAGTCGTTGGAGGGGTGGGTGCAGGGGGTGCAGCTGGTGGTCCTGCTGGTGCTGCAGCTGGTGGTCCTGCTGGTGCTGCATGTAGACTTTCACCGGATGTGCCAGGTTGGTCTTCATCGTCCGAGGAGGACAGAGGATGTACGACGCCAGTGAGCTCCGCATCCTCTTGAGCCTGGGACTGGGACTCCTCAGCGTCTGCTGCTGTGTCCCCATCATCACCTGTTTTTGGGAGACACACACAATGTATGTTATGTTTCTGCAGGCATCAATGGTTGACACACATGACAGTTGTGACTGTGCCTCTGGGTGCGGGCCTGTACATTGCATTGTCCTAAGTCGTCACAGTCAGGGGTTGATATTGGTGTGGCACATTGTCCTGCATTATTTGGGCATTTCTATGTATTTTTTGGGGTGTGAACATGGTCTGCATTGGTTGTGTTTGGTTGACAGCCGGCCCTCCTTCCCACCCACCCAGCCAGTCAGTTATCCCACCATGGAACGTGCTTGCATTGCAGGGAGTGGAAGTTGTCTCTCAGGATGTCAGTCAGTGGTGTCCTGCTGTTTGTTGGTGCACAGTTGCCAGCAGGGCCTTGTGCTCCCCACAGCAGTAGCCAGTGTCAGCCATCTTGTGAGTCCTTCTCCACTCCCTGTGATGTGAGCATGGTTCAGGGTGGTGTTGATGGGACAGTTGTGGGGGTGAGCTATGTCTGTGACTACGACTCCCATCATGCTATTGCCTCCACCCCACTTCCCAGCATTCCCATACTTACTTGCTTTTGTGGGAAGTTCAGTGTGTGTGGGTGTGAGAGCAATGGCAAGATGGCTGACAGTGGTGTCCTGCTGTTGGTTGGTGTGCAGTACCCAGCATGCCCTTGTGCTCCCCACAACACAGCAACAGTGTCAGACATCTTTGATGGGCATTTCCACTCTCTGTGGGATGTGCATGCGTGAGTGTGAGCTTGCTGGGCCATGTGGTGGGGGATGTAGAGCTGTGACTACGACTCCCATCATGCTATTGCCTCCACCCCCTTCCCAGCATGCCCATGCTTCCTTCCTTTTGACTCTGCTTCCCTGTGGGGTGGGCTGGCTGTGCTGACAGGATGGCTGGGAGTGTTGTCCTGGCAGTTGTTTGGCTAAAAGTCCCAAGAGTGGCCCTGTGCTTCACACAACATAACCCAGGGTGGTGGTACTTTGTGGGATCTTGTGTTAGGATGGGGGCATTGCATTCTACCAGGTGGGTTCTGTGGAGTTTGTGTTGGGGGTGTGTGAGGGGAGGTGCTTGTGACTATGGTTAGTGCTGCAAGTCCTCCTTCCCACCCACCCAGCCAGCCAGTTATCCCACCATGGAACGTGCTTGCATTGCAGGGAGTGGAAGTTGTCTCTCAGGATGTCAGTCAGTGGTGTCCTGCTGTTTGTTGGTGCACAGTTGCCAGCAGGGCCTTGTGCTCCCCACAGCAGTAGCCAGTGTCAGCCATCTTGTGAGTCCTTCTCCACTCCCTGTGATGTGAGCATGGTTCAGGGTGGTGTTGATGGGACAGTTGTGGGGGTGAGCTATGTCTGTGACTACGACTCCCATCATGCTATTGCCTCCACCCCCTTCCCAGCATGCCCATGCTTCCTTCCTTTTGACTCTGCTTCCCTGTGGGGTGGGCTGGCTGTGCTGACAGGATGGCTGGGAGTGTTGTCCTGGCAGTTGTTTGGCTAAAAGTCCCAAGAGTGGCCCTGTGCTTCACACAACATAACCCAGGGTGGTGGTACTTTGTGGGATCTTGTGTTAGGATGGGGGGCATTGCATTCTACCAGGTGGGTTCTGTGGAGTTTGTGTTGGGGGGTGTGTGAGGGGAGGTGCTTGTGACTATGGTTAGTGCTGCAAGTCCTCCTTCCCACCCACCCAGCCAGCCAGTTATCCCACCATGGAACGTGCTTGCATTGCAGGGTGTGGAAGTTGTCTCTCAGGATGTCAGTCAGTGGTGTCCTGCTGTTTGTTGGTGCACAGTTGCCAGCAGGGCCTTGTGCTCCCCACAGCAGTAGCCAGTGTCAGCCATCTTGTGAGTCCTTCTCCACTCCCTGTGATGTGAGCATGGTTCAGGGTGGTGTTGATGGGACAGTTGTGGGGGTGAGCTATGTCTGTGACTACGACTCCCATCATGCTATTGCCTCCACCCCCTTCCCAGCATGCCCATGCTTCCTTCCTTTTGACTCTGCTTCCCTGTGGGGTGGGCTGGCTGTGCTGACAGGATGGCTGGGAGTGTTGTCCTGGCAGTTGTTTGGCTAAAAGTCCCAAGAGTGGCCCTGTGCTTCACACAACATAACCCAGGGTGGTGGTTCTTTGTGGGATCTTGTGTTAGGATTGGGGGCATTGCATTCTACCAGGTGGGTTCTGTGGAGTTTGTGTTGGGGAGTGTGTGAGGGGAGGTGCTTGTGACTATGGTTAGTGCTGCAAGTCCTCCTACCCACCCACCCAGCCAGCCAGTTATCCCACCATGGAACGTGCTTGCATTGCAGGGAGTGGAAGTTGTCTCTCAGGATGTCAGTCAGTGGTGTCCTGCTGTTTGTTGGTGCACAGTTGCCAGGAGGGCCTTGTGCTCCCCACAGCAGTAGCCAGTGTCAGCCATCTTGTGAGTCC
Organism: Calotriton arnoldi; assembly: GCA_963921515.1. Lineage (NCBI taxonomy): Eukaryota > Metazoa > Chordata > Amphibia > Caudata > Salamandridae > Calotriton > Calotriton arnoldi. Next base: position 47,186 of record CAWUFW010024971.1, on the reverse strand, counting down.
TTCTCCACTCCCTGTGATGTGAGCATGGTTCAGGGTGGTGTTGATGGGACAGTTGTGGGGGTGAGCTATGTCTGTGACTACGACTCCCATCATGCTATTGCCTCCACCCCCTTCCCAGCATGCCCATGCTTCCTTCCTTTTGACTCTGCTTCCCTGTGGGGTGGGCTGGCTGTGCTGACAGGATGGCTGGGAGTGTTGTCCTGGCAGTTGTTTGGCTAAAAGTCCCAAGAGTGGCCCTGTGCTTCACACAACATAACCCAGGGTGGTGGTTCTTTGTGGGATCTTGTGTTAGGATGGGGGCATTGCATTCTACCAGGTGGGTTCTGTGGAGTTTGTGTTGGGGTGTGTGTGAGGGGAGGTGCTTGTGACTATGGTTAGTGCTGCAAGTCCTCCTACCCACCCACCCAGCCAGCCAGTTATCCCACCATGGAACGTGCTTGCATTGCAGGGAGTGGAAGTTGTCTCTCAGGATGTCAGTCAGTGGTGTCCTGCTGTTTGTTGGTGCACAGTTGCCAGCAGGGCCTTGTGCCCCCACAGCAGTAGCCAGTGTCAGCCATCTTGTGAGTCCTTCTCCACTCCCTGTGATGTGAGCATGGTTCAGGGTGGTGTTGATGGGACAGTTGTGGGGGTGAGCTATGTCTGTGACTACGACTCCCATCATGCTATTGCCTCCACCCCCTTCCCAGCATGCCCATGCTTCCTTCCTTTTGACTCTGCTTCCCTGTGGGGTGGGCTGGCTGTGCTGACAGGATGGCTGGGAGTGTTGTCCTGGCAGTTGTTTGGCTAAAAGTCCCAAGAGTGGCCCTGTGCTTCACACAACATAACCCAGGGTGGTGGTTCTTTGTGGGATCTTGTGTTAGGATGGGGGCATTGCATTCTACCAGGTGGGTTCTGTGGAGTTTGTGTTGGGGGGTGTGTGAGGGGAGGTGCTTGTGACTATGGTTAGTGCTGCAAGTCCTCCTTACCCACCCAGCCAGCCAGTTATCCCACCATGGAACGTGCTTGCATTGCAGGGAGTGGAAGTTGTCTCTCAGGATGTCAGTCAGTGGTGTCCTGCTGTTTGTTGGTGCACAGTTGCCAGCAGGGCCTTGTGCTCCCCACAGCAGTAGCCAGTGTCAGCCATCTTGTGAGTCCTTCTCCACTCCCTGTGATGTGAGCATGGTTCAGGGTGGTGTTGATGGGACAGTTGTGGGGGTGAGCTATGTCTGTGACTACGACTCCCATCATGCTATTGCCTCCACCCCCTTCCCAGCATGCCCATGCTTCCTTCCTTTTGACTCTGCTTCCCTGTGGGGTGGGCTGGCTGTGCTGACAGGATGGCTGGGAGTGTTGTCCTGGCAGTTGTTTGGCTAAAAGTCCCAAGAGTGGCCCTGTGCTTCACACAACATAACCCAGGGTGGTGGTTCTTTGTGGGATCTTGTGTTAGGATGGGGGCATTGCATTCTACCAGGTGGGTTCTGTGGAGTTTGTGTTGGGGGGTGTGTGAGGGGAGGTGCTTGTGACTATGGTTAGTGCTGCAAGTCCTCCTACCCACCCACCCAGCCAGCCAGTTATCCCACCATGGAACGTGCTTGCATTGCAGGGAGTGGAAGTTGTCTCTCAGGATGTCAGTCAGTGGTGTCCTGCTGTTTGTTGGTGCACAGTTGCCAGCAGGGCCTTGTGCTCCCCACAGCAGTAGCCAGTGTCAGCCATCTTGTGAGTCCTTCTCCACTCCCTGTGATGTGAGCATGGTTCAGGGTGGTGTTGATGGGACAGTTGTGGGGGTGACCAATATCAGTGACTACGACTCCCATCATGCTATTGCCTCCACCCCCCTTCCCAGCATGCAAATGCTTCCTTCCTTTTGATTTTGCTTCCCTGTGGGGTGGGCTGGCTGTGCTGACAGGATGGCTGGGAGTGTTGTCCTGGCAGTTGTTTGGCTAAAAGTCCCAAGAGTGGCCCTGTGCTTCACACAACATAACCCAGGGTGGTGGTTCTTTGTGGGATCTTGTGTTAGGATGGGGGCATTGCATTCTACCAGGTGGGTTCTGTGGAGTTTGTGTTGGGGGTGTGTGAGGGGAGGTGCTTGTGACTATGGTTAGTGCTGCAAGTCCTCCTACCCACCCACCCAGCCAGCCAGTTATCCCACCATGGAACGTGCTTGCATTGCAGGGAGTGGAAGTTGTCTCTCAGGATGTCAGTCAGTGGTGTCCTGCTGTTTGTTGGTGCACAGTTGCCAGCAGGGCCTTGTGCTCCCCACAGCAGTAGCCAGTGTCAGCCATCTTGTGAGTCCTTCTCCACTCCCTGTGATGTGAGCATGGTTCAGGGTGGTGTTGATGGGACAGTTGTGGGGGTGAGCTATGTCTGTGACTACGACTCCCATCATGCTATTGCCTCCACCCCCTTCCCAGCATGCCCATGCTTCCTTCCTTTTGACTCTGCTTCCCTGTGGGGTGGGCTGGCTGTGCTGACAAGATGGCTGGGAGTGTTGTCCTGGCAGTTGTTTGGCTAAAAGTCCCAAGAGTGGCCCTGTGCTTCACACAACATAACCCAGGGTGGTGGTTCTTTGTGGGATCTTGTGTTAGGATGGGGGGCATTGCATTCTACCAGGTGGGTTCTGTGGAGTTTGTGTTGGGGTGTGTGTGAGGGGAGGTGCTTGTGACTATGGTTAGTGCTGCAAGTCCTCCTACCCACCCACCCAGCCAGCCAGTTATCCCACCATGGAACGTGCTTGCATTGCAGGGAGTGGAAGTTGTCTCTCAGGATGTCAGTCAGTGGTGTCCTGCTGTTTGTTGGTGCACAGTTGCCAGCAGGGCCTTGTGCTCCCCACAGCAGTAGCCAGTGTCAGCCATCTTGTGAGTCCTTCTCCACTCCCTGTGATGTGAGCATGGTTCAGGGTGGTGTTGATGGGACAGTTGTGGGGGTGAGCTATGTCTGTGACTACGACTCCCATCATGCTATTGCCTCCACCCCCTTCCCAGCATGCCCATGCTTCCTTCCTTTTGACTCTGCTTCCCTGTGGGGTGGGCTGGCTGTGCTGACAGGATGGCTGGGAGTGTTGTCCTGGCAGTTGTTTGGCTAAAAGTCCCAAGAGTGGCCCTGTGCTTCACACAACATAACCCAGGGTGGTGGTCTTTTGTGGGATCTTGTGTTAGGATGGGGGGCATTGCATTCTACCAGGTGGGTTCTGTGGAGTTTGTGTTGGGGGGTGTGTGAGGGGAGGTGCTTGTGACTATGGTTAGTGCTGCAAGTCCTCCTTCCCACCACCCAGCCAGCCAGTTATCCCACCATGGAACGTGCTTGCATTGCAGGGAGTGGAAGTTGTCTCTCAGGATGTCAGTCAGTGGTGTCCTGCTGTTTGTTGGTGCACAGTTGCCAGCAGGGCCTTGTGCTCCCCACAGCAGTAGCCAGTGTCAGTCATCTTGTGAGTCCTTCTCCACTCCCTGTGATGTGAGCATGGTTCAGGGTGGTGTTGATGGGACAGTTGTGGGGGTGACCAATATCAGTGACTACGACTCCCATCATGCTATTGCCTCCACCCCCTTCCCAGCATGCCCATGCTTCCTTCCTTTTGATTCTGCTTCCCTGTGGGGTGGGCTGGCTGTGCTGACAGGATGGCTGGGAGTGTTGTCCTGGCAGTTGTTTGGCTAAAAGTCCCAAGAGTGGCCCTGTGCTTCTCACAACATAACCCAGAGTGGTGGTTCTTTGTGGGATCTTGTGTTAGGATGGGGGGCATTGCATTCTACCAGGTGGGTTCTGTGGAGTTTGTGTTGGGGGGTATGTGAGGGGAGGTGCTTGTGACTATGGTTAGTGCTGCAAGTCCTCCTTCCCACCCACCCAGCCAGCCAGTTATCCCACCATGGAACGTGCTTGCATTGCAGGGAGTGGAAGTTGTCTCTCAGGATGTCAGTCAGTGGTGTCCTGCTGTTTGTTGGTGCACAGTTGCCGGCAGGGCCTTGTGCTCCCCACAGCAGTAGCCAGTGTCAGCCATCTTGTGAGTCCTTCTCCACTCCCTGTGATGTGAGCATGGTTCAGGGTGGTGTTGATGGGACAGTTGTGGGGGTGACCAATATCAGTGACTACGACTCCCATCATGCTATTGCCTCCACCCCCCTTCCCAGCATGCCCATGCTTCCTTCCTTTTGATTCTGCTTCCCTGTGGGGTGGGCTGGCTGTGCTGACAGGATGGCTGGGAGTGTTGTCCTGGCAGTTGTTTGGCTAAGAGTCCCAAGAGTGTCCCTGTGCTTCACACAACATAACCCAGGGTGGTGGTTCTTTGTGGGATCTTGTGTTAGGATGGGGGGCATTGCATTCTACCAGGTGGGTTCTGTGGAGTTTGTGTTGGGGTGTGTGTGAGTGGAGGTGCTTGTGACTATGGTCAGTGCTGCAAGTCCTCCTTCCCACCCAGCCAGCCAGATATCCCACCATGGAACGTGCTTGCATTGCAGGGAGTGGAAGTTGTCTCTCAGGATGTCAGTCAGTGGTGTCCTGCTGTTTGTTGGTGCACAGTTGCCAGCAGGGCCTTGTGCTCCCCACAGCAGTTGCCAGTGTCAGCCATCTTGTGAGTCCTTCTCCACTCCCTGTGATGTGCGCATGGTTCATGGTGGTGTTGATGGGACAGTTGTGGGGGGGGCAATATGTGTGACTGCGACTCCCATGATGCTATTGGCTACACTGACTTGGCCAGCATACACAGAATTCCTTCCTTTGAGTGGTCTTCACTGTGTGTTGGTGTTGTTGTGGTGGCTACATGTCTGGATGTGTTTGTTAGTTCTATTTGTGCCACTGCCTAGCTGTAGTTGTAGTTGTGTTTGTACATGTGATGGCACAGTTGGATGTGACTTTTTTGATGGCATGTGTTGTGTTTATCTGACTGACATACACATTTTGGGATGATTCTGTTCTGGTTGCTGTGTAATTGCTATTAGTGCATGGTTTGACTCTCCCTTGACAGTGATGTGTGTGTGTTTTGTGGCAGTATATTGTGTACATTTGTTGTGTACTCACCAGGCTCTGGGATGTCCTCTAGTCCATATACGCTCACTGGCGGAAGGATGGCCCGCACCTTCTCCTCCCAGGGCCTGAGGTATATTGGCTTGGCAGGAGGGCCACTGCCGGTGTGTTGGCTGTTGATGTAGTCTTTTTTGAGCAGGTCCCGTACCCTCCTGCGCACGTCATACCACCTGTTCTGGATGTCGCTCTTTGTGCGCCGACATGGTGATTGTGCGTTCACCCTGTTGATGATCCTCTCCCACATCTTGGTTTTCTGGGAGATGGGGGTCTGTTGGACCAGTGTGCCAAACAGCTGTGGCTCTACCCTGAGGATCTCGTCTACCATGACTTCCAATTCACAATCTAGGAACTTGGGATTCTTCTTGGGGGGCATGGTGATGGGTGGTGATGGTGAGTGATGTGTGTGTTGGTGTGCAGGTGAGGGTGTGTGAGTGTGTGTTTTGCTGGGTGTATGTGAGGTAGGTATTTGTTGGTGTGCTGATGGTGTGTGGCTTGTGTGAGGGATGAGCTGTGGGTGTGTGGTTGCTTTTCTTGGGTGCTGGCAGTGGAATGGCATTTGCAAAGGCTCATGGTTGTGATTTGTGTCCTTTATAGGGGTGGAGTTGTGGGTGTGTCTTTGTTCTCTGTCCCCACCCCCCCAGTATTTATTGGCTTGGTAATTGCTTGTTTGGCCTTTTTTTGGGTGAATTTTCCTTTGTACTGTCTGTGTATGTTGGAAACGTTCTTGTGACCGAGTCGGACCCTGCATTTGTCTCGTACGGTCTTCTCCGTTTCGTTCACGCTGTGTATGTGCAGTTTTCTATGCTGCGTACGCGTCGGTCGCGGTGTTTTGTGTTGCTTCGGCTCGGTTTTGTATGCGTGTCGGTCGTACGGCTTGGCCTCCGTCCGACTCGCTCGTGGTTTTCGCGCCTTGCATCGTACTTTGCGGTTTGGAGTTCGCTTGTACGTTTCGGTCGGATTTGTTCCGGGTGCATGTCGGTCGGTTGGATTCGCGTGTTTTTCCGACCGGATTGCTGTTTTCCGTGTGGCTCGGTCGGTCGACTTGGGTTCGGTACGTGTCGGTCGGATTTTGCACGCCTTGCATCGTACTTGGCGTGTCGGGCGCCACAGGTACGTGTCGGTCGGTATTATTTCCGGATCCGAGTCGGTCGGTGCTTTTCCGGCCCGAATCGGAATCGACCCCTGAGTGTTCGTTCTCTGCAAAATATTGTTTCGTGGTTGCGAGCAGGCCTTTCCTAAATCGCGTTGTTTTTCAAATATCCGGGGTAGAGCGGAAACAGTCTGCGTCTCCCCGGGATATAGGATGCATATGTAATTAGCACTGGTGAGTGGTCCGAGATGCCCCTGGGCAGATGTGTTATATCTTGTACCCTCTCCAACCCTGCTGCTAATGTAAATATGTAGTCTATTCTTTAAAGGCTATTGTGGGCACCCGAGTGAAAGGTATACTGTAGTTCTTGTGGGTTTCTGGCCCTCCATACATCTGTGAGACCGATTGCACTGACAAAGTCTGCTAACTTGAAATTGGTGCTGCTGGAATCTCTGGGGGGTTTTCTATCTATAGATGCGTCAATTGTAGCGTTAAAGTCACCCCCTATGATGAGTTCTCCCTGCGGGAGTGACAACAGGAATTTCCCCAGGGCCGGGAAAGTTGACTGATGCAGCTTAGGTGGGACATAGACTGATATCATATTATATGGCCGCCCTTCCCATTGACATGATATCGCTGCAAATCTCCCTTGGTCGTCTGTCCAGGACCCATTTATTATCAGTGGGTAACGTTTCTGGACCAGGATTCCAACCCCCCTAGACCCGGAGGTGAATTCTGAGTGTGCTGCCATTTTGTAGCCCCATCTATCTAGGGCTTACAGGCGGAACCCGTCAAATGCGACTCCTGTATCAGTGCTACCGCTGGACCCTTACGTTTAATATATTGAAGGACCAGTCCCCTTTTTATCTTATCCCCCAGCCCATTGACATTCCAGGACAATACAGGGAGGGGAGACGGCATCTCCCTAGTGTCTGGGGCTTGTGAGTTTGAAACTGCCATGTGTATATCTGGGCGCATCATATGAGACCGTATCTATGTACAAATAGAGGGTGTCTTGGAATGTGTATGCCATATTGCTCACTTGTATGCCATCCTGTCCATCACTATGCATCAATAATGAATCAAACAAAAACCCCTTTAACTGTACCCCGCCCCCCTCCCTCCTCCCTGCCTCCCTGCACGGCAGACTTTGAACTAACCGCCACCCCAACTTAGCAGAGTGCTTAATCCCCAGAACTGTGTACTTGCATGAGGGGGGGAGAGCCGTTTTGCGATCTCCTGTGGTCTCTCCCATAGGCCTGTATTGTACCCACGGCCTATTATGCACAGTTCAATGTCACTGCCACCAAAACCAGTGGCACTGGTGAAACCAGTGCTTATGTCCAGTGAGTCCAGAGCCGCTGTGTTTCAGCCACCAAGCATGGCGTTATCGGGTCTTCATGCGCCCGTTTCTGTGGGGGTGCTTCTACTCTCATTTCTAAGGTATGTTATACGTGACTTTAATTCGAGTCTTCATCCACATTCTGTGCCGTCATACCACCAGATGCTTCCATCTCTTGCGCTTTCGATGCTCCCGATACCGCGGTTGGATGTCTCTGTCTCTGTCCCTGTCGACTGGGCCCCGTGGCCTGATGCCACCCCTCCAGCCAGTCGTGGTCCTCCTGCGGCGATGTAAAAAACCAAGTTTTTCCTTCCGCCTCCACCCTCAATTTCGCAGGGAACAGCATTGCATATTTGAGTTCTCGATTGCGCAGTTCTTTCTTAACGTCCAAGAAATCACGTCGTTGCTTTGTTACCGCCACCGTGTAATCCGGATAGATCGTTACTGTGCAGTTTTCAACCTGTATGGGGGGAGCAATACGCGCCACCTGTAGAATTGTGTCCCGGAAATTGAATATACGCGCCAGTATGGGCCTGGGTGAGGCGCCCGGCCAGGGTTTCTCGCCAGGTACTCGGTGGGCCCGCTCCACGGAGAAGAAGCTGGACAGCCCACGTGGTTGTAGTTGGGTCTTGACAAGGTCTTCTACAAAGAGGTCGAGGGCCGGTCCCTTCACACTTTCCGGCACCCCTACCAGGCGTATGTTGTTGCGTCAGGAGCGGCTCTCCTGGTCGTCGAGCTTATCCACCATTTGCTTATGTGCCAGTTCTAATTTTCGGACTTGCCGCTGCAACGTCGCTGTGTCGGTGGAGAGAGCCGCTATAGTTGATTCGACCTCCGTCAGTCTCGTACTAATCTTGGAAACATCAGCGCGTAGTAGTGTAATGTCGGTGGATATAGTGCTGATTGATGTTTGCATCTGGTTTAGGGTGGCCATTATGTCCTGCAGGGTGACCTCTTTAGGTTTCGCGGTCCGTGAGCCATCACCGCTGTCTGTCAGCGTCTCCGGCGCAGGCAGCTGTTCTTTGTGATAGGCGTATTTTTCTAGCTTGTTGATTTGTGTCGCGCGTTGGCCTCGTCCTCCCATAGTGCCAGAAGCGCCTGGCGATATCACCAGTTCTTCAGAGGGGGGAACAGTAGTCACCGCTGCCTGCCTGCGGGGGTATCGTCCACGCGCGGCCTTTCGGTTTTCCTGTCCCCCACTGTCGCCGGTGCGAGCTCCTGTTTAATGTTAGTTGCTCACTACTGCCATCCGGTATCCCCAGGATATCTTACTGCACCTTAGAGTTCTGGCCGGTGTTTGCAGTGCTGCTTCAGCTCCCTGGCCAACTTCAGTCCCTTGCCGCCCCGAATTTTGCCCTCTGGAGAAGGAATCGGCCGTATCATGCGCAGCAGAGACAGTGAGGACCACGGGGTTGCACGTCTCTTGCAGGCGCGAGAAAATTTACGCCCCTAAGGAACGCAGGTCGCATCTAATTGCTTTTGACCCACCTTAGTTCATATGTCCGTAGTTTGAGGCCGGCCTGTGCTCAAAGATACGTGATCTGTAGGGCGCACTTCGGGGGGACGTTGCGGGTCGCTTCACGAAGCGCTGGTGTCCCGTAGACCTCCGGCGCCGTCTCCGGCTATCTCAGCAGCTTGTACTCGGCGGTGTCACAGTGCGTGTTTTCAGACCGGGCCCCAGTTTGGCTGTCGAGGATTATTCCGTCACCGGATCCTCCGGTAAGGGCTGTGCTGGGAAGTCGTTTTGATCCGGGCATTCGCTTCGAGGATCTGCCCGCTGCGGCATGTGTCACAGCTCTCAGCCGCCACCGACGCAAACCAGGTTGACGCTCCGTCTTCCACAGCCGGGCACGCCCCTATTTTCAGCAGTGTTCTGATTACGCGAGGCCCCAGCTTGCTATCGCCTCCCAGGCCGCGGCCTTTGTACACGGTGTAGGTCTCTGTCGGGTGGTTTTACAGAGCCCAAATCTTCAGCGATTGTACCTTAGACGTTCCGGTGCCATCTCCCGCTTTCGGATTGTAGCATTCCGTCGGATTTAGTACAGGATTGACGGGGAGAGACGTTGTCGATCGCGGAGCTCTCCTAGGCTGCGGCCATCTTCGTCGACTGCTAGCCACGCCCCCTAGTCCCATTAATTGATTATTTTGAAGAGACTTGGGTTGGCCACCAGCACTGATCCGGACAAAGACGTCAAAACAAGTATCATATTCTATGGAGGGATTTCTACAACAACACCATGTCCCAATAACGAAAGACAAATAACGTAGTGGAAGGGTGACCCAATTTCTTCCAAAAAACACTTGGAAGAAGAGACTCTACACTTTACCAATTTTTAGAAATACTCAAAAGAGGACAATGTAATCAGGGGTTCAAAATGGAGCAATCCCCAACCAAACTCAAACCAAAAATATTGAAAAAGGTCAAGAAACGTATACAATTTTAGTAACGAAAGTATTATTGTTTTGTAACAACCAAGGCCTACAATATCAAGATTCAATAGTAAGAACATTATCTTAAAACTACCACACTAAGCAACAACATGCTTGAAACCTTCACAAATAAAAAAGAAAAACACATTTTATATTTTTCTCATAATTAATACGGGAACAATTTTCAAATATCAATCTGAAAACTAAAATAAATGTGCAATAACTAATCATTTAGAATGATAAAAAAAAATGCAAAAATATTTATTTATCAATAAATAAATGTAAAACCAATTAAAGATTAATTGGTGTAAATAACTAAATAATTCTCTATGACCACTAAACATAGCTTAACATAATAAACAGAAATAGGAATATTTAATAACATAATGAAACATGTTACAAATAATATCAATACATTGACATTTCTGTCCCAATAACATCGAGAGTCCAGACGCACATGCCGCCGCCTCGAAAAGGCTTGGAGGAACACCAAATCCACAGAAGCCCACAACAACTTCAGAGCCGCCACCAACGCCCACCATCAACTCATCAGAGAAACGAGGAAAAAAGCGATTGAAGACAGAATCTCCACCCACGCGCACAACAGCAAGGAACTCTTCAGCATCATCAAGGAGTTCGCCCAACCCACCAGCGAGTCTACCGACATCCCTCCCTCACAAGACCTCTGCGACAAACTCAGCACCTTTTTCCACCACAAAATCAAGAGCATCTACGACAACTTCGACGAAGACAACCAACACACTGAACCCTCACCAACCACCCCCGACACCTGGAAACCAGCGATTGATGACTGGACAGCCCTCACCACCGAAGACACACTGAAGACAATGAAGTCAATCCACTCAGGGGCCCCCACGGACCCCTGCCCCCACCACATCTTCAACAGAGCCGCTGACACCATCGCACCCATGCTCCGCCACACCATCAACCACTCCCTGGCAACCGCCTCGTTCCCCGACGACTGGAAACACGCCGAGGTCAACCCCCTCCTAAAGAAACCCTCAGCGGACCCCACCGACCTCAAAAACTACAGACCCATCTCCCTGCTCCCGTTCCCAGCAAAAGTCATCGAGAAAGCCATCAACAGCCAACTCGCCACATTCATTGAAGAACACAACATCCTCGACTCCTCCCAATCCGGCTTCAGAAAAAACTACAGTACGGAAACCGCCCTCCTCGCCGCAACAGACGACATCCGCACCCTACTGGACAAAAGAGAAACAGTAGCCCTCATCCTCCTCGACCTATCAGTGGCGTTCGACACAGTCTCCCACCGCACCCTAATATGCAGACTCTACGACGCAGGAATCCAGGACAAGGCCCTCGACTGGATCTGCTCCTTCCTCTCCGGCAGGACGCAGCGGGTCAGACTCCCCCCTTTCCTCTCGGACCCCACACCTACCACCTGCGGAGTCCCCCAGGGCTCCTCCCTCAGCCCGACGCTCTTCAACGTCTACATGGCTCCACTTGCCCCATCGTCAGAACCTACGGACTCAACATCGTGTCATACGCAGACGACACCCAGCTCATCCTCTCCCTATCCAACGAGCCCAACACCGCCAGACGCATCTTTCGAGAAGGCATGGAAGCCGTCACCAAATGGATGAAAAACAGCTGCCTACAACTAAACACCAACAAAACAGAAGTACTCATCATGGGCCCAAACCCCGATGCCTGGAGCGACACCTGGTGGCCCCCCGCCCTCGGAAACCCGCCAACCCCCACAGACCACGCACGCAACCTGGGAATCATCCTGGACTCCGAGCTCAAAATGGACCGCCAGATCAACACTGTCTCGTCTTCCTGCTTCCACACCCTCCGCCTCCTTCGTAAGACCTTCAAATGGATCCCCCTCGAACACCGAAAGACAGTCACTCACCCCCTGGTCACCAGCAGACTCGACTATGGCAACGCACTCTACGCCGGAATAAACAAAAACCTCATCCGCAAGCTACAGAACATCCAGAACGCCGCCGCAAGACTGGTCCTCAACCTGCCAAAACACTGCCACATCTCCCAGCACCTGCGCACACTCCACTGGCTCCCCGTCGAGGCGAGAATCACCTTTAAGATGCTCACCCATGCACACAAGGCCCTCCACGGCACCGGACCAGCATACCTGAAAAGCAGACTCAAATTCCACGCACCCCAAAGGACCCTACGATCAGCCCAGCTCTCCTACGCCGTGGTCCCCCGCACCAGAAAGACCAGATCGGGAGGCCGCTCCTTCTCCTTCCTCGCAGCCAAAGCATGGTACGCCCTTCCGCTCCACCTCAGACAGACAACATCGCTCCCCATCTTTGCAAGAAACCTCAAAACCTGGCTCTTCGACAGACCCCCTCCTTGATGGAATGGAACCTGCACCCCCCACCCCTAGCGCCTTGAGACCCTTACGGGTGAGTAGTCGCGCTTTAACAAACTCCTGATTGATTGATTGAATAACATAATTATATAAATTAACATTAGGCTTATGATTTTGTTGCTGAAGTCCTTGTAAATGAAATCATGACCCACAACAAGCAATTGCAAAAAAAGTATCCATAAACAAAATGCAAAGCTAAACCACACAAAAATAATCCAGGGAATCTATCCAGAACCTGAAAAATATTTATTAAATGAATAAATGCTCCAGAAAAAATCAAGGAAACTGGAAAAAACCTTGGCTAAAAAATAACCAACTATTGTTCCTTGGAAAAAAACACAACACATCCTGATTAAAAATAATCTCCAATGTGTGACAATGTGTAATCAAAAAAACACTTAAATCACACCAAAACAACATTTACAACCCAAATATAAAACACAGTATAATTGAAATTTATTAAATACACTTCTATATTCCTATAAAAATACATGCAAAATATGTAAAAGGATTATAAACAACAGTAGGGCCAACCACATTAATCTAAAATAGCTAATGCACACTATACTACAAATTCACATACTAAAATAGCATTAACTAACAAATACTACCCAAACTAACTCTTACCACCTCCCCTAAAACAGTAAACTTTTGAAAAGTAATTGTAAAGTTCTCTTAGCTGATTCAGAGGGCAGGAACGCAAACCATGACCTCAAGTCCTCAGACAATACAAAATAGTTAAAAAAGCCTACAAAATCAGGCGAAAGATAAACAAAATGGTAGGAAAATGGATGTAAAGAAAATACTTAGATTTCCTTGACAATAATGAAACAAATACAAATATATTTATTATTAATGTCTGTAAATTAATATAAAACAGGAACAAATGTCACAATGCTTGTTGTTGTGCATACAATATCAATTAAACATACTGACAAAATAAATGCTATTAAGAATTTAGAGTATTTTTTAATATATAAAAATCTCTAAAAAAATAATGTGAAACAATTATTTTATATCAACATTAATGTAAACCATGTTGAAATAAATTGTATAATAACATGTAAAATGTATATACATTAGTACTCTAAAATGTACATTTTCTTGACTAAAAGAAAACGTTCATGTGATTATGTAAATATTTTACAATAAAAAATTGTCCTTAATAAGAGATGTGTTTATGAATTGTGCGCAACTGAAAAATAAAAATATTACAATAAATAAAAAATATTTAAGGATATAAAAATATTTTATACAAAGAATTACTATAAGCATGCAAACTACAAAATTACAAATATTTGCAAATTGTAACTCTGTATTGAGGTGGGCTTTGCTATTCTTGCTGCGAAATTAGCCACATAGTGGATAGTGGGGACTTTGGAAAAGTCAACTTTGCAGTTCCTACCCCAAATGTAGCCACATTGAGGAACGTGTTGGCCTTTGGGGTAGTCAAACTTACAATTCCTACTCCAAATTTATACACTTTGGTGAAAGAGTTGAACTTTGGAAAAGTTAAATGTACTTTTCTTACTTTAAACGTAGCCCCATTGGTGAAGGTGTTGTGGTTTGGGGAGGTCAAATTCACTATTCTCCTCCAGACCTAGGGCCTTATTATGAGTACAGTGGTCCTGACATCGCCGTACTCACGGTGGCGGTCTGACCACCACCACCATCACTGCGGGTCTGCCTGCCGTATTATGATGGTGGCGGTGGAACCATCACAGGACCGCCACCTCTATCGGGATCCAGGATCCCACAGTGGTGGCCACCCTTTTCATGGCGGCCCGCCATGAAAAGTGTGGCGGACTTGCAGGTTGGGGCCCTAACAGAGCCCATTGCCGAATCTGGGCCTGGGGGTGTGGAATTGCACCCTAGTTCCTGCACGGTGTGGCATGCATGAAATGGTGCATGCCACACCGTGCAGGAACATGCTACAGACACTCTCGCGGTGTCAGTATGCTGTTAAGGCTCTCCTATGAGCCTAACACAGCCGCTGCCATGAGACCACTGCCGCACCACCACCCCGTCCTGGATTATACTCATAATCTGGCAGGCGGGCTTACCACAGCCTTGGCGGTCTTCCTGGGACCGCCGCAGTGGCTGTCCCATTGGAAGACTGTCAAAGTTGGTATAAGGCCCTTAGCCACATTGGAGAAAATGTTGGCCTTTGGGAAGGTCACATTTACTAATTCCACTCAGCAACTCTGGGGAAAGTGTTAGCCTTTGACGAGGCCAGATTTACTATTCCCACTACAAATTTAGTCAGATTGTGGAAAATGTTGGACATTGGGGAGGTCATATTTACTATTACCACTTCAAACTTAGCCACATTGAGGAAAGTGTTGGACTAAATGAAAAAAAGATGCTTACTGCAGATCCAAGCTACACATATTTAAAAATTACTAAAACTCTATATTGACATTTTTTTACAAACATAAATGATAAACTGATCCACACGTACATTGAAAATATATTTATTTTATTTTAAAGATGAAAATAACATTTATATATAAAAGTATTTTTTCAAATAATTTAAAAATCACTAGAAATGTTAACTTTACAAAAGCTTTAAAAAATCAAGTAAAATAGGATTAAATACTAACAGATTAAATAACATTTAAATAATATCACTTTACATTCAAAAAATTTAATTTGTAAAAAATCTTTAAGAATTATATTTAAACATTTTTATAAATAATAGTTAAAATGAAATAAAAATATCAAAATTATCTCAAATTTGATTATATCACATTAAATACAAAAAACTAAATTAATTACCTGAATAAAATAAAACAAAACACACAATTACCTGAAACCTTAAAACAATCTAAGCATATCATACCAGAATAACAGACCTAGATTTATTTAAGTAGTTTAACATTAAAAAATATGAAAAGTTTCCAGTTTAAAATGTTTTATTTTTTAATATGTAACTAATAATTGTTCATTAGTTCTTGTGTAACAAGTTCAAAAAAACAATATTTCCCACCCTATTCTACTACAAACCCTACATCCTACTCCTAAAATTATTTTGCAAAATACAACACATAAAAATAAATAGCAAAAATATAATTTTTGATGATGATATTAAATAAAACTTAAAAATTAATTGTTTTGTCTGCAATATTCCATCCCACATTATTCTTGACATCACAATATTTTAAACATGATATTGTTTTCCATGATCTTTCTCAAATGATATTAAGGTGCAGCACCACACTAAACATCACACCCCTTGTAACTGATATCCGTACGCAAAAAGGTGTTTGCACAGGGATCACAATTTCACAAGCCACTGCAATAATGCCGCAAGGGCAAAATGTAAAAAAACAGTGTTGCTGCTTTGGGTTGGTTATGTTTTGGTTTTGAGAGGACCAGGGGCGGCTGGTGTTAATGGGAAAAAGGGGCTTTGCCCTACCACCCTGAGAGGAGAGGCAAGAAGAGAAGAAAAAAATGCCAAGCAGTGGAAAAAAATGACTACTTTCTGCTCTCTTATTTTTAAGGGGCCAGCTGTGATGAACCTTGCAGACATCCTGCTGGGCATGCTCCAGCTGGGCGAGGTCTTCTTTGACAGCAGTGACGTCATGGCAGAGGGTGAGCCGAATTTCATTGCAATGGATAACGTTGCTTTTCAGGCGCTTACACAATGGACCTGGGAGGAGTTAACAGAACTCCATACAATTCAATGAGGGGGCGGGGCAGGTTGATAGGGAGAACAAGGTAGTGAATGGCGACAATTTAATAGTCATCATGAAAGGGGGTGGGCTGTAGAAGGGGTGCAGCTGGCTGCTCTCTTCATTCCTCTCGTGGGCTTTCACTTTAGAAAATGTTATGTAGCTGAAGCTGAGCCTAAGCCCTTTCTCTTAAAAGGACACCTCTCTCATCTTGTTTGTTGCAGCACAGGCCCACAAGAGAAGAATACAGATTGGCACCTATGTTCCCTTTAAGCTGCGATTCTCCTGGATTGCATTTTTTTTTTAAATTTTACTTCCTAGTCTCTGTGCACACGTAAAGTGTATGACATGCACAAAGTAAACACATGCATTGCACCATGGGCGCTCTGTACACAGTGAACCAACTCAGCAGGCACTTTGTACTTTGCCATCAATTGGCTGATGTTGTTGCACTGGCGGGGTGGGGGGAGTCCAGGCTAGAAATATACCTTCTGTGGATTATTTCTGTGCAGTTGAGCACAGTCTCATGTGTTAACGCAGGAAAGTTTGTAGTTTTTTATGTAGCGCACACTCAAACCAAAGGTATTGGAGCACTTTACATGAGCACTCTGGCTCCATTACACAAGGTCGGATATTTCGGATATTTAATAGGCATCAGGAGGTTAAGCAATTTGCCTAGAATCACAGGATACTGAGCCAGGCCGCGACTTGGAACTTGTTCCCCAGTTCCAAAGTCGGCAGCTCTGACCATAACACAACAGACAATAGGGCAGGATGACACTAAATGGAACAATACACTAGCGCAAGTGGACAGGTGGAACCCTGCATGTGTGTGGGACAGGTGGTGCATGTTTCTGGAGGTGTCCATCTCCTGGAAGGCGGCGTCTCCAGTAACCAGCTGCGCAAGTGACGGATGGGGAGGGGCTCCCAGCTACCTCCTGTACACATCAGGGGTTAACAAACTGCATGACTCAGTGCAGTAGCACACAATGACGTACAGCGACAACTGGGGCACCCCCAAGCCCACCAACTATCGTCATCGCTGAGGTCTGAAGATAGAATGGACAGTGGACATGCTACCTCAGGACCTTGGGAGTCTTTAAAAGCGAAGAGATTTCATTCGTATGAATGCTTGGAAAGGTCCCTGGCATTTGTCCAATCTGGCGAACCCTTTTATGTCGCAAACAAAAGCTCTGTAAATTACTGGTTTTATTGTTGAAGAGTCATAATTGTGAGCTGTAACATGTTCCTTGTTGAAGAGTCATAATTGTGAGCTGTAACATGTTCCTCCCTGGTGACTGCTGCCTGCGTGAACGAAAATAAACAGGAATAATGTCACACAGCCTTGAAGAGGGAAACCTGGTCTGAATTTTAGACTGTGACATTCAAATTTGAAGCAATTGAATGTGCTTTTTGTGAGGTTTTAATTGTTAATTATAAATCGTTCTTTGCAGGGGCACATTTGCTCTCAATGGTAGGTGTTGCGCTATGGTGATCTGACAGTCAAACTGTTTATTTATAGCTGCCAAGTCTTCAGATTGCTTATGTGTGGCCTTTCCATAGTTTCAGTGCACCTATGTCCAATTCTACAAGTTGCACACTATAGTAACTGTTGAACATATTTATTGCAGTAAGATATAGGGCAGTTTTTTCAACACCACGGCCCTTATTATGATGGCGGGTGGTTGTACCGCTGACCACCATCGTTACGGGCAGGTGACTGTCTGACAATGAGTTGGTGGTGCCACCTGCCCGATTAGGATCAGACCGCTGTGCAGGTGGTCGGAAAGTGTCTTTTTCTACTGCGGCTTGTTGAAGAGGGATGCAGCACAAAGTGCAATAGAAAAAGGCACTTTGTGCACATCCATGCACCATGTGTCAGGCACATTGCAACTCTGGCACGCTCCCTATTAAGGTTGCTCCCTCAATTGTTGCGGTCCCCGCAGTCATCGCGGTTCACCCAATCCTTGTTGGCGCTGATTTAACACGCCAGATGGTGTCCCCCATATCTGCCTTTGAATTGTCAGGCACACCAGCTCACACTATTTAATACAGGCATGTCATTGTCAATGTCCTGAAGATGATCCCACTGATTTAAAACGGGATCGAAACGTCAGTCGACAACTGTACACCATATACATTGGCTATATTATAATGCTTAATTTGTAATGGTGTGCGCAACGTAATTTGTCTGTTGTATTTTATCCAATGTAATTACAGACACGGTTTTCTTGCCTGAACCCCCTTCCCTCATGTTGTTTGTAAAATGTACGTCAGCAGGACGCAGGCTGTGTCCCGCTTGTAAATTCCTGTCTTAATGGTTCTATACAATCACTGTATATTAATAAACTGTCCGGCTGGACAGACAATATAGTACTGACTGGGTCTATATTTAACTTTATATTTCATCGAATTGTCTAGGGACCACTGTTCTCTAAAATAGTAACACTTATACCCAACATTTAAGACCCTCACTTTTAAATGTCACCAGCTGCCACTGGAGAGGACCTACCTTGGGAGTTTGGGCTGAATTGTTCATACTAGAGTAGGACCAAGACTGATTTGCATATGGCTGGATCCAAACTGAAGTGGTATGGTGTGAAAAAGAATGATAGATTGGAATGCTACCCTAGTGATTTCCAGTGGTTAGACTTATTGCAAACAATCTTCCCATCACCTTTCTGTGTGGTTGATGTAACGCCTAAGTGGGGAAGGGTATGCCCAGAAATGGGTCCTGTGCTCACTGTGCCACTGGAGCCAAGCTACACCAGACCGAAGAGCCCCAATCAGGGTGAAAACCGTGTTGGCTTGCTTATGTTACAATTCAGAGTGGGCCTGGCAATTTAGACTGGACTGTTCTGATTGGAGTAATTTCAAGACTGATTTGTATACGGCTAAGCTCAAATGGCGGTGGCATGTTGGGCAAAAGAACCATGGGTTAGAATGCTACACTGACTGATTTCCAGAGGGATGACTTATTGCAAGCGTTCTTCCCATCACCTTTTGTGTGTTTGATGTAACGCCTTAGGTGGCCGAGGGTATACTGTTCAATCCTAATTATGTCCAATATGCTTTGAATAAATGTTGCTCGTGGAAAAGCAGCTGGTCTAGATGGGGTACTGCTTGATATCGATAAGGTCAATAGAGATCTCTGAGTTTCTATGTAAACTAACATTTTAGCGTCTGTGGTGAAGGGGGCCTTTCTGACCATGTAATTTGAATCAGTAATGGTGCACATTTTTAAGAAGGGTAACAGATTGGACCATTAGTGTTATCGCCCAATTTTCCTATTGGTCTCTTCTGTCAAATACTTGGAAGACTTATATCAGAGAAATTGGAAATACGGGGAGAAGACAATTCAGTTCTGTCAGATTTATCATTTGTGTTTAGAAGAGGTTTCGGTATGGTAGAGCAATGCTAAACCTAGAATCATTCACAGGCAAATACACTAGGTCCAGAAGGGATTCCTGTATTTGGGATTCATGGACCTTAGCAGTGCATTTGATTGTCAGTCATGCTAAACTATGGAGCACTATGATATCTTCAGGGGCTGATGAAGCATTAATTCATTGATTAAGCTATATGTATCAGAATGCTACTACTACGGTCCAATAGAGCCACACGGGGAATATACTAAATCCGTTAGGGTTAAGAGGGGTGTCAGGCAAGGGTGTGCCCTGGCGTCTTTGTATTCACTGTTCACATTAATGGTCTTGAACAGGCTTCAGTGAAACCAGGTTTTGATTTACCAAGGATAGGCACCCACCTAGTCCCAGCCCTATTGTATGCCAATAATGCTGTTCGCATGGTAAGAATGGCCGACGGCTTACAAAAGCTTCAAGACCCCCTCACACACGTTGTGGAAGATTTAAATTTGAAAATGAACCTAAATAAATCCGTTACAATTACGTGGCAGAGGAGTTCCTAAATCTCATCACTTCTCAATAAAAGGAATACAGACACCCACAGTAAGCCCTTTTCTTATCTGGGTATTCAGTTTGATCATAGTGAAAACTGGAGAAATCTAAAGAATCTAAAGAACCTTAAGGATCAACAAATTATCAGAACAGCTGAGACAGTGTTTAGATGTGTCACTAAACTAGGCTCCAGGACTGTTAAATACATGTGCTCTAAACATAACAACAGAAATATTTCATCTGCTACTTAAGGTTCTGGTCTATGGGGGTACACTGACTGTCAGCAAATACAAAGAGCTGAGAACTCCCTTGTCAAGATGTCGCTTACTGTCCTTCAAAGTACTTCTGTAATTATTTGTCGTAGATAACTGGGGCTGCCTTTTATTGAAGATACTATCAGAATGTGACCTATGCACCTGTGATACTCTATATAGTTAAAACCTGAAACAAGTTTCAATAGAGCACTTATCCTGGCTTGTTTATCACTCGACACTGCTTTTAAAATACCCTGTCTTGAAATTCTTAGAACTGCATATAGTGCTTTAGTTGAAACAATGTATGTCAATGAACCTAGCATCATCAGTATTCTGTTGAAAACTGAATTGAAACACCAATTGAGATGTATTTTGGCGGGAACAGGGAGCGCAGTGAAGTAGGTTAATCACACCCTTCTGATATGAATCATCACCATTGATTTATATTGACTTGTTCCCAGTTGAAAATTTTATGGTGGCCTTCTCGAAAATAAGTCCATGGTATCGAGACAGCAGAGTATGCCCCTGTATTGGTAGTTCATTGGATAGCACTATGCACTTTATATTTTTTCTGTAAATGTTATAAAATTCCAAAGGATCGTGTTCTAAAACCTTTATTACTAAGTTTTATCCAATATAGACGTGCTCTTTTACAATCACTAGACACATAATCTATCTGTGTTGCAGTGCTGAGTTTTTTTTTTAAATAATGGTGTTAGAATTAGGAAATGCAAGGACACATGGAACTCAGATTATTGTATTAGAAATAAGAATACAAGCATCCTTGTTGTATTAATTCTAAATGCTGGTCATATATTTTTCTACAATGAATTTTAATATTTTTATCAATATTTTTTTGTATTATCTTTTATGGTTAATATATAAACATAATAATGATTTATTGGTTGATTGATTTGTAATGTTTATTCAATTGATGTGTTGAAGAATAATACATGATAAATTCGAACTATTTATAAAATATTAATATTAGTACAGAAAAAGTTCGAACTATTCATAAAATATTAATATTAGTACATAACAAATTCGAACTATTTATAAACTATTAATATTAGTACATAACAAATTCGAACTATTGATAAAATATTAATATTTCTGTGTGTACTGATTCTGAGGTTCAGGGTGAAGCCAAATCAAGGCCTGGGGGTCACTGTTCCTAAGAGGAAGGTGTAAACAGATCAAAAGAGGGACAGTCAACAAGACTGATTCTTGTTGCCCTCACACATCCCTGGGGATGTCATGCTTCATCATCAGGAGGGTGCTCCTCTTCAGGCCGGCGCTGCAATGCCCTACCAGTTCCCCAAAGGGTCACTTTGGCGGAGATCTTTTGGTTTTGGTTGCTGTCTGATGAGTGCGAGGGTGTCCAAAGTGGGGTGATCAGTGAAATGTGGTAATAGTGAGCTAAAACTGGCTAGGGGATTCAACTTTATTTTGTCGATTCCCCGGTCAGGTTTAAAAAGCAGAGATGTTAGTCCTACTTATAAGGTTAATAATGTGCCCAAGTAGCTAGTGAAATAGAGTGCGGGTTGACATGTTTTGCGCCTCTCTGGTCTATGCAAGATCCACGGCACTTCTTCAGGACCAAGAGCAAGGGTGAATTAACTACCCCACTTTAATTTAACATGTTTGGTCCCGCTTATGCGGGTGGTACCTGTTTGTTTTGTGGTAGAAATGATCGTCCCACCTACAAATAAAGAGAGAAAAAGAGAGAGGAGACAATAGCAATTGTAATTAAATCAATTCATTTCTGGCACAGGCGTCCTTGTATACCAGAAAAAGCTCCCAAGGGTGGTCTCATATGTGTGCCAAGGGTAGATCCCTGGTGTTAATATATCCATCATTAATATATCCAACACACAGTTTATATTTCAATCATGAAACAGATTTATAATAAAAAGCTGATATATAAGAAAAAAAGCTGCATGCAATCATATGTGTAACGGATCACTCGTAACATTCTTGCATCTATTGTCAGATCGTTACCATGCCCTGTATGATATGCTCTGTACGTTCGTGATATACTGCATACATGATGTAACAAGTGAGGCATGCAATCGTGCTTGTCTCGGTGCTCCCCATGACCCGATTCGCATAGCCTTACCGGATGGGCAGTCAGCTATGCCCTATCGGTCAGGGCAGAGAATGCACACTGTTTGCGTGCTACAGAGAGGAGGAGAGACAGAAATCAGAGGACAAGGAGAGAGATAGGAGACAAAGGTCTTCCGTGATTAGGAGGTTGGCGCAGAGAACGAGCAAGAGTAAGTAACGGCCTCCACTGTCCTCGCAGAGTCCGTATAGTGCAATACTCATGTTTTTTCAATGTTCCCTCTCCGGTATACCTACCCAGTCCCTCTGCTCGCCCGGGTCAAGGACGACTGTTGGGGGCATGTTGTATTTGTAGGTGTTGCCACTGTAATTATCGTGAGGGAGATCACTGTGCATGTCTAGTGGCCATGTTGTAGCAGTGTGGATACTAGTGGTACTCTATCCGAATCACATAACTTGATGGCAATATCTATAATAAAAAAATAGTCAAATGTAGTGTATGTGTTATCATTAAACTGGCAGTACTTCCATCGGTATCTGTCACAGGTTCATATTTCATATCATGTTTTTGATCAATTTTACACTTCACAGGGTCATACTATGGTCGCGTGTATGATCAACCATGCACACTGAGGGTATTCTTCTTAGGCTTTAGCAGTCAGAATCATTGTTAGGGTGTGGGTCTCAGGTAGTGGTAATATATGGTACCCAATAGATATGACTGTACTGGTAGGGTCTGTAGTGTGTCATTTTTTTAGAGAGAAGTTGGTACATACTATTAGGGTATTTCATCATTTAAGCCCTGCTTAGGTGTACAGAGACGGGAAACCCAGTATTGTTCTCATTTGAACAGCGATGTAGCGTTCCACAGTGGGTTGGCTTCCAGGATTGTCCAGCTCAGGTCATCGGGCGAGTGTTTCAACTTATTAAAATGATTGCACATCTTGGTTTTGATGCTTGCACAACGGATGGGGCTCCTATGTTCCCCCATCCTGGTCTTAATGGCTCTAGTTGTCATCCCCACATAGTGGAGTTTGCATGGGCATGTAATGAAGTATGCTCAATTTTTGTTGTTACAGTTTGTGTGCTGTCTTTGCATCCATGTAAAGTCATTGACCAGATTACGTTTCTTTGAGTGTGTGGTGAAAGGGCAAACGCTAAAGGATCCACATGGGTAATGGCCAGTCACTGGGGATAGAGCCCATAGAGTGGATTGTTTTGGATCTCTTTTTGATTGTGCTCTGGTGTGTACCAGTCGATCTTTAAGCTTCTGAGTGCTCTTAAATGCGAACCATGGATGTGCCAAGTTCATACAGCCTGTATTCAGAATGTTCCAGTGTTTCACAATAATGTTCTTGATCTTGTTAGACTGTGGTGTAAAGGTGGTCACGCACGTGATGATATCTTCCATTGGTCTTGTTGTGTTTTCTAAAAGGGCTTCACGGTTATTGTTGCGGGCCCTTTTCTCTGTCTGTCTGATCACTTTCGGAGGATACTTCTTTGCCATGAGGTTGGTGCTTAGGGTTTTGGCTTGCGCATCCTAATCACCCATGGTACTGCAATTTCTTCGTATACGTAAGAATTGACCAAATGGTAGGTTCTCACATAGAGCTCTAGGATGGTGGCTGTCGAAGATGAGCAGACTATTGCAGTCGATCTCTTTCTTGTAAGTTCTTGTGTGAAGTTCTCCTTGGTTGATGGAGATCAGAAGGTCCAAGAATGGTAGTTCTTTGTCAGAGTGGGACCTAGTGAATTTGAGGAAAGGATCCAGGGTGTTAAACCATTCACTAAATTCATGGCATCTGGCCTCATCCCCTTTCCAGAAAATCAGGATATCGTCAATGTATCGTTTCCAAGTGATGATGTTCATCTGGTAGGGGTTGGATGGTGTGAATAAATGTTGGGTTTCGAAATGGGCCATGTACAGACAGGCCAGGCTCTGGGCAAAGGTGAATTATTATTCAAGTCCATCTTGGCACATTTCATGATAAAGTCGACTGGTGTGTTCCTAGTCAGCGTTGCTGTTCTAAGGCAGGTATCTATCACCTCGATCGTTGCATCCTGTGGGATATTCGTGTACAGGGCTTCTACATCGAGGGTCATCAGGATGTTGATCTCCTCCAGGTTATCCACATTGGCAATCAAATTGAGGACATCTCTTGTGTCTTTCAAAAATGAGGGTATATTTTGGACCAGAGGTCGAAGAAAATGGTCACAAAATTGACGTAGAGGTTCCATGAGGAATCTAATGCTGGAGACGATGGGTCTTTGGGGGAGGGCGGACCCCCTTATGTATTTTTGGTAACATATAGCAGTATGGGGTCTTTGGGGAGGTATTCACTAGAAACTCTGCTTCGTGCTGAGAGATCCATTGTTGTGTTTCTGCTGTGGAGACCATGGATTTGATTCATGTTGTTAATGTGTCAGTGGGATTCATTTCCAATTTTAAGTAGTATATTGTATTTGCCAATTGTCGGAGACACTCCTAGTCATAATCAGTGGAATTCATAATCACTGTTGCACCACCTTTGTATGCTGGTTTTATCGTGCTCGGGGTCATCTGATAGAGTAATCAATGCTCTACTTTGTCTTGAGGATAACTTATTGTATGGTCGCTATGGTCTAAATGCACTGGTTTCTTTGACTACTGCTTTCTCAAAAGTGAGAATTTTCCTGGGTGTCACCGCAGCAGTGGGTGTAAATCTTGATGGTGTCCATAATCCTGTGTCTTGACGATCCAGGGTTTCTTTGTCTAGGAAAATGGAAAGTAGTCTGACCTTTTTTAGGTGACCCCACAATATACACCGAGTCCACAAGGATCGGCCATCTGGATTCCAATTTCTTTCACCCCACTTTTTGCCTCAGTATTAATTTGGGGGACCAGGGATTGCACCTCTTCACCCTTCCCTTCCTTCCTTGAGCAGAGCCTAAAAGAGGATAAGTGCTGAACACCCATTAGATTAGGGGACAACACGTCCAGCACATGGTCAGAGTTAGCAACTGATCTATCCAATAAAGTTAAAATGGAAGCTAAAACCTTCTCAATGCACAATAAAATATCAGAAGAAGCCTTCCCCCTTGTCCCCTCTCCCCTTCCAAACCTGACCCCCCTGTAGACACAAATAATTCACAATTCACAGAGTTCATTAGGTCCAACGAGGAGGCCCTCAAAGATGGCGTACTAATGTAGAGGGCCGGTAGTGAAGGACGACCAGGTAAATTAGTCAAGGGATGGCTAAGATCCATGCCAGAGGCAATAAGTGTATTCAGGGTTGCCTCCCTCATCTGATTTTTTTTCTGTAAAAACAGTAATGTCTGGCAGAGATTAATCCTCCGGTATGCCGAGGTTGCCTTCACACAAGTCCATAAGGGGTTTCCCATGGAACTCTAGAGGGGTCTCTTTGTGTAACGGATTTTCCAGAGCTAAAACAGCATCTTGGTCGCACAAGAGAGCCATGGCACACTTGGAGCAAATCTCCAGCTCAAGTTTATTGACAACGGAGTTCACAAGGATGGCCCTTACACCAGCTTCTTCCACTGTTTCTGATGCTTTCACAGCACAGGGTGAGATATTGGATGAGCTTGAAGGGACTACAAGAGGAACACTGTGATAAAATCAGCTGGTCTAATATGATGGGGCACCCTGGGGCAGATCCAAGTCTAACATTGCAACGTCTACTTGATTGGTACCCATTTTTTGTTGTTTTTAAAAAAAACTTAGAACTAAGGGAAGCAGCAGTTGAATCAGAAGTAAAAATTAATCGACCAGAACGTAAGCACCTAGATGGCATCTTATAAAAAAAAAAACTGAGGTGCAGAGACTCAACGACAGGATATCATGACTCGCTAGGGGTTGACTGAGTTCAAACCAAAATCAATTTTAGAGTGAATAAATAAGGTAAAAGTGGAAGCACAAAAGACTGGATTTTGGTTGCTTTGTATCTAGATGAGCTGACCACATGAGATGCAAAAAGATGCTTAACAGGAGGGGAGCAAGCTGTGCTCACAGACCGTACCCCAACCTGGCAGGGCTGTCTCCGTGAGATCTAGCTCAACCAAATGTGACCACTCTAACAGCCACCCTGCCGCACCCCCATCAAGATGATATGAGCTACAATGTGTTCTGTCAGATAACGCAATTGCTTTACGTAATCCAAAAATATTCCTAAAATCCAACAGATCATTCTTTGAACTGAGGCGTTCAGTAATCAACACATGAAACATAGAATGTGTGTGGTCTGTGTTTGACCAATATTTGATACACCTGTTCAAGAATGCATGAACAATGAATGGAAGACAACACACCACACAATTATTAATCCGTTTTGTGTATTCAAAATCATATTTTTGACTGATAAGGGGTTACATATTCCTTGTTCTGGGCAGGACTCCATTCCCCAGACTGCACAGGGCCCCAGGAGGCGGTCCCTGCAACACTAAAGCAGTTCACCTGTGTCGGCGCTGTAAAGCGCACTCCGGTATCCCGCAATATTGGTTCCATCATCCTTGTGCTGGGCTCCATTCCCCAGACTGCACAGGGCTCCAGGAGGTGGTCCCTGCAACACTACAGCAGCTCACCTGTGTCGGTGCTATAAAGCGCGCACAAGTCTCCGGTGGCGCGGGTTCCATCATCCTTGTTCTGGGCAGGACTCCGTTCCCCAGACTGTACAGGGCCCCAGGAGGCGGTCCTTGCAGCACTACAGCAGCTCACCTGTGTCAGCACAATAAAGCGCGCTCCAGTCTCCTGCGGCGCGGGGCACACGCAGGACACACCCGGGCCAAGCCGAGGCCAGGGGCAGGCCCGTCCTTGCCCGTTATTGCCTGGAAGAGGCCCGGCCGGGTCCCCCCTCTAACATGTTTGCTGGACCTTGCAAGATGAAGGTACTGAATTTTTCATTCTTATGTGACTGTCTTATTTGGATAAGCGGCGAAGACTGCCCTCAGTTTTTGGTGTGAGGCTTTATTAACCAGGAGCCGTACCTCACTGAACTTAATAAGCGTCCTTCTAGGCCCGTAACTGTCTTGTCTGTCCAGCCCGATTTTTAACGTATTACACAAAGGAATTTGATATGCTCTGATCGTACAGTTTTAAACTTTGAAGTTTTATAAAGTGGAACATATAAGGCACATAATTGACTTGTTTGTTAAGCCTCGAATTTTAATGGTTTGTTATCTTTATTTAGAACAGATTGTCTACATGTCCAGTGGATGATTTTGTTGACGTGGGCCACATCATTATTCTTTTTCTTTTTACGACTCATTTAAGTTGACATGGGCAAGCGCAAAGCCACAAATGCTCCCCCAGTATTGGATACCGCCCGCACAACAATTGATTATTTTCTAGTACGGGCGGTAAACATTATTTCCAAAGAAATGGATATGGCAGAACAACGCCTCTCTTTAGGAGCGGGGGGACAGGGGACATCTATGGATGATGTTGTCACGCTATTGGTACCTGAGTTGCAGCAAGGGGAGTCTTACTGCTTTAGTGCTGTAGAAGGCCCGGTCATTTAATTAAATCAAGAGCTGGCACTATTTTTTTTCTTCTGATAACGGTGCCTTTTCTGCCCGCCCTCTCACACCCAACAGGAAAAGAAAGTGCTGGAAGGCCCCTATGACGACTGGTGGAAAACATGCCTACTCGCCTGTAAACCCGCTGCACATAGAGAAAGCGACTTGGCCAAGCCCCTCTACAGAGTCTTACCGGGCACCACTAATAGCAGAAATAACATCTAGAATGGAAGATTTGTTAATACCCATTAGAGAAAAGTTAGAGCTTCTGATTGCTGAAGTGGATAAGATCAGAGCCATTTATCCTAACCCACCCATGGGGGATTTGAGGGGGGGATGTCCCTGACAAACCATCACTCGCAACTATAACATCTAACATGTCAGGATCTAACATAGGGGCAACTAGACACCAGCCTGAGAGGCTACAGGAGGCTACAGGTTACAAGAGGCTGGTACTGTGTCCGAGCTAAATCCTAGGGGCTGTGAACGTTTATCTGCTCCCACGATTCACATGAGGAATATGGCGCCACAACCTATTGTGAACAAAACCCACCCGACACAAAGTGACATTCCACACCCTGAGGCACAGCCTTTAGCCCATAATATAGTAAGGGATAGTGGCGCCAATAGCGTGGGCGCTCATGTTGCTATTAATTTACCACCAGAATGCTGTTCATATGTGGCAGTTTTAGTTAATGTCCCCCCTTGCGGCCAGATCAAACAGAATCCCATGATTCGCTGAAGAATAGAGTGATACACTGGCTCCACAGGAATCATCAATTCCCAGTAGGTGGTGCCCAACAAATCCTGTTAACCAGTAGAGTGAGTTGGGTTGGCCCCCTGAGGAAACATTGTAAAGGGGATTGTATTATAATCTATTTTAGGGACCCCAATTGGGCAAGGGGAGTTCTAGTGAAGGCAATATCCCCATTGCAGGTAGAGTTGCATATATCACTGCAGTCCCTGGAATTCTTTTAAGGCATCTCCGGAATTCCCAGTGCCAATTGAGGGGGGCAGGTAAACATATCTAATAACCTTGCTCTAGAATATCTATCATGTCAGCCCCTGGCAGTATTTAATAGGTTCCAAGCATTGAGTGACCTCCAGGACATCGATTGACATGAGTCAAGGCAACATAAGACAAATAAGGTTCTAATTTGGGGGGACAGGAAAGTGGATATTGAATATTGATCTGGTTATTAATTACATCAATTCTGCTGATAATATTTTAATTGGTGCCTAATCGCCATCCATGAATAATAATGTGGATAACATATGCCAAAGAGTTCTATCGCAAAATTTGTCATACCCTAGCTCCTCTTGCCCTGGCTTGGAGGGAGGATACAAAATTGCATCATGGAATGTAGGTGGATTAGCGAGCAAATAGGGCTCTCTAGGCTGGTCTAGCCTTACAGATATCCTTCATTTTCTGGAGGACGAAGTTACTTCCAATCAGTTACTTTCCAGTTTTATTAGTATTGCTAATATAACCAACGACCTCTTGACTCGCCCGTGTAATCCAGGCCAAGGCAGAGGTTGATTTAATCATGCATGTGCTATAGCCTCCCAAGAATTTAAATTGGCCCTCCATTGTCAACCCAGAGACAATATGTTGATCAAATTCCTTAGATTCAACTTTAAAAATGTTCTTTCTGTTCGGAAAAGAGAGCTACAAGAGGAAGCCTGATTTAAATTGTCTCGGGCCGCAGATACAGCTGATAACAAACTTTTCTGGGATACTGTCAATACACCTTTTTTAAAGAGCGACTCTTTCCCAGAGCTGCTATCTCATGTTACATGTGATGTCAGAGTTGCTCACTTTACAGAAATTTTAGTTTACCAGCTGTAAGAAAGGAGGGTATATCAAGGGAGAAACAGTACCCCTGGCCTCTCTACCACTGAATATCACGACAGAAGAGGTCATATTAGCATGGAAAGAAAGTGTAAGAGGTAAAGCCCCAGGCACCGATGGGGTGCCAGTGAATGTTTATAAAACTGTTGTCGATTTGTGGGGTTCAATTTTAGTCAGAGTTGTTATTATGTCCGCGACCACTGTGATTCCGCCTTCATGGGTAATGTCTATTATATCACCGAACTATAAAGAGGGCAACAAATCCGAATCGAAGAACTATTGCCCAATATCACTTTTAGATTCTTTGGAGAAAGTGATGAGTAAAGTGTTACTCAGGAGATTGCAAGGTGGCCATGCAAACACTCGATACTTTCCCCTGCGCAGTTTGGTTTTAGACAAGGAGTGGGGACCGTAGAGCAATGTGTGAACTTCGACTTATTAATAGGTACAAATACACATGTTAAAGGTGGTAGATTGTATCTCTGCTTTTCAGATTTTAGTAGTGCCTTTGATTTTGTCAATCACTCTATTCACTGGTCAACCCTGCTTACCATTGGTGCGCCTAGATTGATTATTTGTTTGCACGCAAGGTTGTATGAGAAATTGAGTAAAATACGCTTTGGATCACAAGCTGAGTGCACTGTGAATTTTAATGTAGAAAGAGGTATTCAGCAAGGTTGCGTTCTGGCCCCCTATTTTCCCTGTATATTAATGGGGTGGATAAGGCCCTACAAACACTACAAGCAGATGCCCCAAGAAGGCGCCGGGAGTCCTAGACCAGTGCTATCATATGCAGATGATGCTGTATTGCTGGCCTGGAACCCGGTGGGCTTACAGCGATTAATGAACACCTTTGGGGATTTTATTGCGGCAAGGAAACTGGTGGTTAACAAAAATAAAACCCATACAATGGTTTGTGGGGCCAAGCAAAAGAAATGTGGAAAGTTTTTTATGGATATTACCACGGTAGCCACTGTCCATACCTTTTGTTACTTGGGCATTACTTTTGCAGGTAATGACTCATGGACTCATGAAATCACAAACGTTAGGGACAAGATGAATAGAATTGCCTATGGAATCCTTATGTTCCAGCAAAGTTGGGCACCGGACCCATAAAAGATATGTTAGCAATTTACAAGGCCAGGGTATTAGCTACTGCCATATATAGGGCTGGTGTGTGGGGCCATTATAATAGTAAATCTCTTCAGATTGAGGAAAGTTGTTTCCTCAAGCGCTTATGTCTACCCACCTCTGCCTCCATAGACATAGCACATTGAGAGGTAGGGCTACAGTATCTAACATATATACTCACACTTCGCCCTTTGCTGCTTTCGCGCTCTATCTGGATAAAAGATGAGACTAGTTTTAATAAGTCAATAATTTTAGATTGCCTGTCCATGGATAAAGCATGGTGTATCCCCTGGCTAAATCTTGAACAAATCAGTATAGATGGAATATCAATTCCATCTATACTGATTTGTTCCAGATGCCAATTCAGCCTAACCCCCTATTGGTAACAACACTCACCAAACGGTCTAGTAAAGATAACTTTATGACCTATAAAAGGGAGGCTCGAGTGAGGGGGGAAATCAACCGTTATATTTTACTTTTCACTTGCGCTGAAGGAGGGGTGTCAAAGCTACTTAATTTGTTTAAAATATAAATTAAGTAGATTTAGAATAGGGAATGCTCACCATTTAGTTGCCTTCCCCTCCATGAAATCTTGTCCTCCAGATACGACCCCCTGTCCCTGTGATGGCCAGAGCAAGCAAAGCACTATGCTATCTGTGATTTTTACTCTAATTTTCAGCGACATTATTTAAAACCTCTTTTGCTTGTACAAAATATCAGATCGCATATTGTTGGCCTGAAATATATGCTTGAGTTAAACGATACTAGGGTTTGCCTTAATGTTGCAGTTTTTATAATAAAAGCAATCAATATATGTAAAAATATTGTTTTTTAATTTCATTATGAATTTTATGGAAAACTGGATGGAAGTCTTTTAAGAAATTTTTAACTGTGCTTTTGGCATGGTTATTTATGATTACAGTCATGTGTAGTTGCTTTCGTTTTTATTTCTGATTATAATCATGTGCTATTGTTTTTATTGTTAACTGCTTTTATGGTTGTTTTCACATACCGAATGAAGTTTTGAATCAAATCGACTGATAAGTATCATTTCCATCCTATATGGTTGACACAGATACAAAACACATAAAACCTGACCTGGTGAAAAAAGTGACAAGTGCAACAGTGTTTTATACAGTACAATACAACAAATAAGATGTATACAGATGTCTGTCCTTTTTATCAAATGGTTTAACATACACCCTCTAACAACTTTATTTTCAATTTCAGGATGATTCAACCAAAGACATGTAACTAATCAAAATATTGTCAACGTTTCGACCCTCGGTGTATGTGCTAATGAGTACACATCACGGCGGGTCTTCCTCAGGACTGGAGAGAGTTTTGTGGACAGCCTACACGGGAAGACAGTCTCACCTAAGTATGGTGTGTATAATCGAATTAAATTAGTGTAAGAAGGGGGCACCTAGGTGACTCACCAAGCAGTAATAAAATCATTGGACCTCCTCCACACAGGGATAGAGTCCATACAGAGGTGTCAATGAAGATTCACGAAACAGATCTCCTCATGCCACCCAAATAATGATTCTGTGGGGTAAAACAGTACAATGCCATGAGTATTGGATTGTAAGCTGACCCCGTTTGTGCACGGGACCCAACGAAGTAAAAATGCTCACTGTTAGGTGTGGGGGGAAAAACATAATTTGGTCCTCCAATGTAAAATCCGAAAGTGCTGGTGGCTGGGCAAAATCCTAGCCCACTTATGTTTATTTAGTTCTCCAGAGTTAATTCTGAAAATAAAAGGGGGAGGAAGAATGACACATCAAGAAGCCAAGGAATGGTACAGTAATGAAAGTAATACCACACACAGGGTCTCTAAAGGAACAACTAGACACGATAGAATGTGCATTTACATGAACGTAAAAAGAGGGTCACACAAATTAGGGTGCACCCTCATGGCAGATTGCCTTGCATTTGTGAAAAGGCTGATTGAGAATCCTAGGTTGTTTCTAATCGGCATCGTTTATCTCCTTTTTTTCTTCCATGTTCCGGTTTGATGTATTTGTCTAAACCTTATTAGCTCTGTAAACACTGATGGGGTCTGATGTTTGAGAGTGGAATAGTTACATACACTCTGGGTAAGAGTACCCCCTTATCTTCCACCCCCTCTTCCTTTTTACACTACCCCTACACAAGTGTGGTTGATGGTGAGGGACAAACTGTCTTGCACCAGGTTACCCCTAAGGTTGGTTAATGGGGTCATAACCGAATTGAAAATAAGAGTAATTGCTGTCTCCTTTTTACTTTTTCCAGCACCATAGGTGGACACTGAGGATAATGGTAACCCACCCAGTAATCCACCGAGTCGAATGTATGGCTAGTATTTGATCTTAATTTTTGATAGCAGACTGACAGTTTTTTCTCTCTGGTCCTGATGAATGCCCGTGAACTTGAGAAAGTCGCTAAGGGGCTGAAACATGTTGACCCAATGAGATAGGGTAGTTTTTACCCTCTGTTCTTGAATTTTTAACCCTATCCGATGAGAGCACCAGAATAAAAGTCCTTTATTCCCACCTGGAGATAGTTTTATTGACACTGTAGGTCCTTTTTGCACTCTGCCCCTCACTCATCATTATTACTATCGCACTCATCAAAACACCTCCGCTCCTCCCAATTCTACTTTCGGGGTTGTAGCCCACACAAGGTACCTTGCGTGAGGAGGGAACCCAATGATGAAGCATGTCACCCTCAGGTGAGTGTGGGTTCTCGTCCTAACAGTGAAGTGCTCTTTCCTCATATTACCAAACATACAATAGCGTGCAAGACAGTAATGAAAGTCCCAGGGCGGAGTACTACCTACCTGAAATGTCTCCATGCAGTGAATGCAAACTTCTTGCGGCGTGCAAGCAACAGCCGCTGCCAGGAAAAGTACGCGCTTTAGGGAATATGGCCGCTACGTAAGCATGCACGTCTAGTTCCAAAAATGTGTGGAATGCATTCCACAAGGAGCAGCTGAAACCAATTCAGAGAAGCAGTCACTGCATAAGCGTGCACGTTCCTGTGACTGGTACTGTCTGCACCGTACCAGAAACTCCACCAATTCCGAGGTTAATGGACCTCGGACGAAGGGGGAACAAACACAGGCAAAGCAGGCCACCTGTAAGGGCACACCCGTGCAAACAATGTCATTTACAATTTCCATTTAAAACAAAAAATTAATTAAAACGTACGGCCGCTTGTAGAAACGCGCTAGTCCGGAGGTTACTATTTACAAGTCTCCTGGGTTCTCAAAGGTGCCTGTCTGAGTCATTTACACTCGCGTTGGTCCTAGCAAACATAGTTAAGCACACGGATTGTGTATTGGTTACTGAACGCCTCGGTTCAAAGATTGATCTGTTGAAATTTTAGAATATTTTTTGATTACGCAAAGCAATTGCTTTACCCGACACAACACATTATAGCTCATATCACATAGACCCAGGTTCTGAGGGTAACATGTTAACCCCATTATTATTGATGGCGCCATCATCAAGGGCCTCTGGAATCTGGTCTTCAATGCTATAAGTCAAGGACCACAGAAAACACATGACACACAACTCAGGTTTGAGAATCTCCCAACTGCACCTCCACAGTTGACTAATATCACTGGGATCTCATCTATCCTGGAAACTTCTATTCCAGTACCAATCCGCTCTACTGCCCTCCAAGGCTTATAGAGCTGCAACACTGTACTCCACTACTTTTAACTTTGGTTACATCCCTCCAGGCCAGGCTGCAGGCCTCAAGGCTCCAAAGCTTATGTGGTGCCGCCTCACCCCCCTGAAAATCACTCGCCTCTTACAGGGGAGGGGAATGAGCATGCTTAATGTGCCGCCTCACTCCCCTCATGAGGTCACTAGTTTCCTCCTGTGTTGTGACTGGGGGGACATGAGCAAGCTAATGACCACTCTCCAGAGGGGGGGATACCTCGGCTCAACCCCGCCTTCAAGCGTGCAGTTCAAGGCACCAACTCCCCACCAACCCCTCTGGTCATTCCAGCTGCTCCTTGATGAAAAGTCCAAATAGGGCTGCACTGAACAAATAGTGGGCCAAAACAGTAATGAGGGGGAGGACTGGAGGCCCGGGGGAGGCTAGGCCCCCTGAGCACTCTAAAGCTTACTGGGTTGCAGCCGACTAGCTGGGGCTGTATGGGACTGTAGCTGTAGATGCAAGGTGTGATGTGGGACACGGATGTAAGGAAGAGACAGGGAGTAGGTGTTATTTCAAGTGGCGAGCGGGGGCAGGGAATATCCCCCTGCACTCACCTACAACCCGTCCTGTCCTCTATCCTCCCACAACTCCAACATGCCAAGCCACTACAGTCACTACTCAGCCAGTCTTCAAGACCACTGTCCCAAACCGATGCTGCTCAATAGCAGCGTGACTCCTCCTCCTCCTCCTCGCTCACTCATGGCAAGAATTCACAGGATACAAGCAAATGGACCAGTTGCTGGAGAGATGCTGAAAACCTGCAGTCTGAGGCCTAATCTCATAGATGTACACAGGGGCGGGGCACGTTTACATGATTCTTCAAATATTATGAAATATTTAGAATCAACGCCTTAAGCCAACTTAAGAGACAGGTGATGAACAATATTGGGCATGTATTTTGCTTCAATTTCAACTCTATTTTTAATTGTTGAGGTATTTATTATTATGATTCTTACTCACTGAATGTGTAGATTTACTAACACTTGAAGCAACGCAATGCAGCAAGACAACTTGCTGCACTGTGCTGCATCCAAAGGAGAGTGAAGAAATGCAGTACAATTACTAACATGTGGGGCATTTGTGGGTTTTCTTTCTCTAAGTTGGTGCACTTACTGCTGCCAAGTGCCAGCACAGGTACCCTTGAGCAATGGTGTAAGGGTGCCTGCTTTACAGGCAGCATTGTTTTAGTGCAGTAAAGGGTACTTACCTGCACAAAAACAATCAATAGAGGCATTTTTGTCTTTCTATATGTGCTGCAGAATGCAGCACATGTAGAAAGAGTAAATAACGAGGAGAAATAATCATAGTTTTCATTGTTACAGCTTCCCTGGGAAGGTGTAGCATTTTGATGCATCCCCAGGTTAACTTACTTAGTAAATCTGGGAATATGCCAAAATCAATGGGTGGATGCATGGGAACATCCACTCTCCACCCATGGAACGACTTCCCAATGCAGAGTAAAGTAAAGGCAGTGACTTGCTCTTCCTTGTGTTACTCTAGATTTCTTATGCTATGCAGAGCCTTGCAAGGTTACATAATGTGGTCTTAGAAAATTATATTCTGGTTTTTGCCATTTTGATTAATGAACATAATGAGGCACTGAAGCTTGTTTTGGAAAGATAGTTAAAAGCAGGTATGACCTTGGGCATTGAGAAACGCACATATCTTCAAGACGAAGTACAGTACTTAGGGTACTCCCTTTCTGCTGGCGGAGTTCAGGCACAAGAGATCAATGACATAATATGGATGCATACAATATCGAAACACAAAAATATCAGAATTTAAGTATCAATAACAAAAATATTGACTCCCTACACTTAACTAGTAAAAGCACAAATATCAAACACAAATATCATAAAAAATATTGATTTTTAACTATATCAAAAATAAATATTGTATACAAAATTGTTACCTTCAAATAAAAATATAATTTGTCAAAAATATTCATTCACACAATATTGATTACAATATTATCTCAAACGATCAAAAAATCATTGATAAATATATTAAACACCTTTTACATAAAACAATGAATTCAAATAAACCCAAAACATTTTATACATTTACTTAAATTAAATAAAAATATATTACAACAACTAAATCTTTAATGATCACCCCAAAAATTATATAACAGAAATTATAACAATACAACTCCCAAAAAATATTAACATTAACAACAAACATTTAAACTACAACCTAAATGTGTGTGTGTGTGTGTATGTACGTATATTATCTACTGGCGGTCGCCAGTAGATAGTTATAGTTAGGACCTATTTTTCATAGGAAATCCGCAGCATTCTATTTGAAATAACTTTGGCGCCGGTTGACGAATCTTCGCGAAATTTTCAAAACTCGTGGCCCGCTCCAGTCCGCTCCTATCCTGAAAGTCTCAGGGTGATTCGTCAAGTGGGGGCCGAGAAAAAAGGGGGGTCCCAAAACGTGTTTTCCCCCATAGGAACCTTTCATCGCAGCTACAGCCCGAACTGCTGAACGGAATTACACCAAATTTGGCAAAAAGGTAGCCCTTGGTTCAGAGTCGTGCCTTTTGCTTAAATGGTGTAAATCCGTTCAGTAGTTCCTGAGAAAATCAAAAGTAAAATCACATATATATCTGGGCGGAGCCTAACCACACGTCATCGTGAGATCTGATTGGCTGTCAGCACTTCATCCTGGAATTGCTGGCAGCCATCTTGGGACCAATATAAATGATAGTACCCCATTGAAATGCATTGTAGTGAATCAAAGATTTTGAGGGTTACCAAAAGGAGAACTATAGAGGGTGATAACAGACTTTAGAAACATTAGAATTCATTTGTTGATGGTACCATACTAATTTCAGGAATTGTGGTGTGTTCTAAGGTGATTTTACCCTGTGAAGAACCTTCTGCTGGGATATCATGTATCATGTTTGAGAGAACTATTTTCACATGCTTGTCCCATAGATTTTTGGAAGGTGCTCCAGAAGCTAAAATGAGAGCATATTTTCTGTAAATTCACATTCTTTCTCAGTCATGTGAGAATGAAGTCTGACATTCGCAGTAAAACATGTACATCCAACAAGGGCAGAGACTGTCAGTTGATTCCTTTGTGTTCTACTGCAGCTTCCCAGAGTGTTCTAAAGAACAACTAGAGCGCTAACAGCCTTACTTATGACAAAAGTATGGCACACCTGAAGCCATCTTGATAGGAATAAACCGGTAACACTTAAAACATTTAATTTAAAAAGGAACAAAATGAGGGGGTTCTTTTTGAAATAGAAATTATGGTTAGTGCTGCAGAAAGAAAAATTAGGGCATGTTTTAAGTGAGATCTCAAATCCTCTTCTATTTCATTAGAAAATTCTGACATGCAGACTGAAACAATAACTTTCAATACCAGCAGCAGACTTCCAGTTAACTCCCTGGTGAGCAGTAGCTTTACTACAGTGATCTAATGAGCAACTAGAGTGCTAACATTCTGAATTTATGGCAAATGTGAGACACATCTGAATGCCTTCTTGATGGAATCAAAGTAAAAAACTGAAAGCATTTCCTACTGAGGAGACTGCAGTAAATGACGAAATTAGGAAACTTCATAACAAAGAAGTCTTCCAAGATGGCCACCAGAGAAAAAAGAGCCCAAATGTAGCACAAATATTACCCAGATGTAGCCCACATATAGCCCAATGACAAGTGTGCAAAACACTTTTTATTTTTAGTTTTTTTGCAGTTTTATGTAGTGCAGACTGGTCAGGTATTGGAGCGTTGCATCTTAAAACATGACCCCCCCTACACTACCCAAACACCACTGCACTAACCTAAAACATGACCCACTACACAAACACCACTGCACTACCCTAAAACACTACCCCCAGCACGACCCACTACACAAACACCACTGCACTACCCTAAACCCTAAAACACTACCCCCAGCACGACCCCCTATACTGCCTGAACACCACTGCACTGCCCTAAACCCTGAAACACCAGCCCCTGCACGACCCCATACACTGCCCGAACACCACTGCACTGCCCTAGACTCTGAAGCCCCAGCAAGACCCCCTACACTGCCCGAACACCACTGCACTGCCCTAAACCCTGAAACACCACCCCCAGCACGACCCCCGATACTGCCCGAACACCACTGCACTGCCCTAAACCCTGAAACATCACCCCCAGCAAGACCCCCTACACTGCCCGAACACCACTGCCCTAAACCCTCAACAACCAGCCCCAGCACGACCCCCTACACTGCCCGAACACCACTGCACTAAACCCTAAAACACTACCCCCAGCAAGACCCCCTACACTGCCCGAACACCACTGCACTGCCCTAAACCCTGAAACACCAGCCCCAGCCCGACCCCCTACACTGCCCGAACACCACTGCACTGCCCTAAACCCTAAAAAACCAGCCCCAGCACGACCCCCCTACACTGCCCGAACACCACTGCACTACCCTAAACCCTGAAACACCAGCCCCAGCAAGACCCCCTACACTGCCCGAACTGCACTGCCCTAAACCCTGAAACACTACCCCCAGCAAGACCCCCTACACTGCCCGAACACCACTGCACTGCCCTAAACCCTGAAACACCACCCCCAGCAAGACCCCCTACACTGCCCGAACACCACTGCACTGCCCAAAACCCTGAAACACCACCTCCAGCACAACCCCCTACACTGCCTGAACACCATTGCTCTGCCCTAAACCCTGAAACACTAGCCCCAGCACAACCCCCTACACTGCCCGAACACCACTGCACTGCCCTAGACTCTGAAACACCAGCCCCAGCATGACCCCTACACTGCCCGAACACCACTGCACTGCCCTAAACCCTGAAACACCAGCCCCAGCATGACCACCTACACTGCCCGAACACCACTGCACTGCCCTAAACCCTGAAACACCAGCCCCAGCACGACCCCCTACACTGCCTGAACACCACTGCACTGCCCTAAACCCTGAAACACCAGCCCCAGCACGACCCCCTACACTACACAACGACTGCACTACCCTAAACCCTAAAACATGACCTGCTACACTACACAAACACCACTGCACTACCCTAAAACACTACCCCCAGCACGACCCACTACACTACACAACCACTGCACTACCCTAAACCCTAAAACATGACCTGCTACACTACACAAACACCACTGCACTACCCTAAAACACTACCCCCAGCACGACCCACTACACTACCACTGCACTACCCTAAACCCTAAAACATGACCTGCTACACTACACAAACACCACTGCACTACCCTAAAACACTACCCCCAGCACGACCCACTACACTACCACTGCACTACCCTAAACCCTAAAACATGACCTCCTACACTACACAAACACCACTGCACTACCCTAAAACACTACCCCCAGCACGACCCACTACACTACCCAAACACCACTGCACTAAACCCTAAACCACTACCCCCAGCACAACCCCCTACACTACCCAAACACCACTGCACTACCCTAAACCCTAAAACACTACCCCCAGCACGACCCCTTTCACTACCTAAACACAACTGCACAATTTGCTACAGGCGTTGCAATGCAGGCCTGTGGTGCTTACTGGTAGTACCTGGTGGGCTAGTTGGGCCCCAGGGACCCTCAGGATTCAAGGTGACCTAATCCCCCAACTTAAAACGCGCCACGGGGCGCGTTTGCACAGTGGTGAAGAGAGGGGGCGGGGCCCTCAGGTGACATGTGCGCAAACACGCCCTGTGGTGCATTTTAAGTTGGGGAATTAATTCCCCTTGAATCCTGAGGGACCCTGGAGGCCAACTAGCCCACCAGGTACCTTCAGTAAGCACAACAGAGTTGCGTTGCAGAGAGGTGAAAAAGGTGCGTGGCCTCGGAACGCCTCTCTGCAACTCAGCTCTGTGGTCCTAACTGTAGGTACCTGGGGGCTAGTTGGGCCCCAGGGACCCTCAGGATTCAAGGGGACTTAATCCGCAACTTAAAACGCGCCACGGGGCGCGTTTGCACACATGTCACCTCAGACCCCCCCTCCCTTCACCACTGTGCAAACGCGCCCTGTAGCGCGTTTTAAGAGGTAGTTTTAATCCCCCTGCCCTACTATGTACTAGGGACTTACAGAGGAGGTCATGCTAATCACAGGGGTACCCCAATGCATAGTGTTCCCTAGTGTATGTAGGTGTTTTCACTGTATTCGAAGTGTCTTTTAGCATAGCACTGACTCTGGTTAGTCAGAGTCAGTTACCACCAGTACCCATCTGAAAAAGTTGTGGGCACAGGATGATTTTGCAACAAGGCCTCTTTCTGCTCCTCTGTTGGTTCTTTCTGCACATCTTTTGCTTCTTCCTGCACTTTTCTTCGTCTTTGTGGACTTCTGTTGCTTCTTTCTGCATTTCTTTTGCTTCTTTCTGTGCGTTTTTTCTTCTTTCTTCACATGTCCTACCTCTGTAGGCATAGTTAGAAACTAGCATTTAAAAAACCTTTGAAATTCACTGAAAAAACCATAGGTTTTAGGGACAGTTATAGTTAGTTGGACATTTCACTCGTACAAAACCATAGAAATTCCCCCGTTATAGTTAGTTCAGCTAACTATAACTCGCACCTCCATAATGCACTGCTGATGACGTCACATATTACATCACTCATGACATGGTCAGTGACATCACTGATGACATCACTGATGACATCTCAAATGACATCATCCATGTGATAATTTCATGCATCTTCTCACACCCTAATATAACTTTTGATACACCCACTCTAAATTACAGACTGCCATTCTCAAAACCATACACACTCCAATACCAATAACTACATACCCACTCACTGATTTTTAGGTCTACACACACACATCTACTCACTCACCCGTACAGTCACTCATACTTAGTCACTCAGTACAGGACTATCATATGCACT
The DNA here is from genome assembly GCA_963921515.1 of Calotriton arnoldi. Classification (NCBI taxonomy): domain Eukaryota; kingdom Metazoa; phylum Chordata; class Amphibia; order Caudata; family Salamandridae; genus Calotriton; species Calotriton arnoldi. The sequence continues at coordinate 5,950 of CAWUFW010024971.1, read as the reverse complement.
CATACACCTATATAAACACTCACACACCGCCACTCATCCATAGAGGTACTCACACACCTAGTCAGTCATGCAAAACATTAATCACACACCCATTTACTCACATACAGTTATACACACACCAGCTCACTTACTCATACAAATACTAGCACATTCTTACGCTCTTATACAATAACTGATACAATCGCACACGCATCCATACAGCAGCCACTCTCACAATCACACACTCTCACTTATAGCCATTTAAATACTCTAACACACATATATACTGCCTTTTACATATGTAGTTACTCGCACATGTACCACTGAGATATACATTCACTCACTAACACACCCATACACACACTCACCCACCCAAGCAGTCCATCACAGATGCACTCTTGAAATCATGCACCCAGTGAATCTCCCACTCACACATCTATGTACAGAGTCACACACACCCCACCCACACAAACACTCAGGCAGCCATACAGATACTCAGAGAACCAATCAATAACCCATATAGACACTCATGTAGCTATTCGCAAATCCATGCATCCACTTACACACCAACAAACAGACTGATACAGACATTCACATAGTTTAGTCACTAACCCATGCATTCAGTAAGATACGTTTAATCACTCACTTGTAGAGTCAGTCACGCACGTACTAAATCATCCATTCAGACACTTATACACCCACTCATTCTTCAATACGCCTTTCCCTATATATATTAAACATATTTAAACTTTACAGAAAGTCACTGGATGATGTCATCAGTGATGTCATCAGTGATGTCACTGACCATGTCATGAGTGATGTAATATGTGACGTCATCAGCAGTGCATTGCGGGGTGCGAGTTATAGTTAGCTGAACTAACTATAACGGGGAATTTCTATGGTTTTGTACGAGTGAAATGTCCAACTAACTATAACTGTCCCTAAAACCTATGGGTTTTTTCAGTGAATTTCAAAGGTTTTTTAAATGCTAATTTCTAACTATAACGTGTCTGAAACCTATGGTTTTTCAGTGAATATATATATATATATATATATATATATATATTCACTGAAAAAACCATAGGTTTTAGGGACAGTTATAGTTAGTTGGACATTTCACTCGTACAAAACCATAGAAATTCCCCCGTTATAGTTAGTTCAGCTAACTATAACTCGCGCCCGCAATGCACTGCTGATGACGTCACATATTACATCACTCATGACATGGTCAGTGACATCACTGATGACATCACTGATGACATCTCAAATGACATCACTGATGACATCATCCATGTGATAATTTCATGCATCTTCTCACACCTAATATAACTTTTGATACACCCACTCTAAATTACAGACTGCCATTCTCAAAACCATAGACACTCCAATACCAATAAGTACATACCCACTCACTGATTCTTAGGTCTACACACACATCCACTCACTCACCCGTACAGTCACTCATACTTAGTCACTCAGTACAGGACTATCATATGCACTCATACACCTATATAAACACTCACACACCGCCACTCATCCATAGAGGTACTCACACACCTAGTCAGTCATGCAAAAAACTTAATCTCACACCCATTTACTCACCTATACAGTTATACACACACCAGCTCACTTACTCATACAAATACTAGCACATTCTTACACTCTTATACAATCACTGATACAAGTACACACTCATCCATACAGCCACTCTCACAATCACACACTCTCACTTATAGCCATTTATATACTCCAACACACATATATACTGCCTTTCACATATGTAGTTACTCACACATGTACCACTGAGATATACATTCAATCACTAACACACCCATACACACACTCACCCACCCATACAGTCCATCACAGATGCACTCTTGAAACCATGCACCCAGTGAATCACCAACTCACACATCTATGCACAGTCACACACACCCCACCCACACAAACACTCAGGCACCCATACAGATACTCAGACAATCAATCAATAACCCATGTAGACACTCATGTAGCTATTCAGAAAGCCATGCAGCCGCTTACAAACCAACAGACAGACGGATACAGACATTCACACAGTTTAGTCACTAACCCATGCATTCAGTAAGATACATTTAATCACTCACTTGTAGAGTCAGTCACTCACGCATTAAATCATCCATTCAGACACTTATACACCCACTCATTCTTCAATATGCCTTTCCCTATATATATTAAACATATTTAAACTTTACAGAAACACACAGTCACTGGATGATGTCATCAGTGATGTCATCAGTGATGTCATTTGAGATGTCATCAGTGATGTCATCAGTGATGTCACTGACCATGTCATGAGTGATGTAATATGTGACGTCATCAGCAGTGCATTGCGGGGCGCGAGTTATAGTTAGCTGAACTAACTATAACGGGGAATTTCTATGGTTTTGTACGAGTGAAATGTCCAACTAACTATAACTGTCCCTAAAACCTATGGTTTTTCTGTGAATATATATATATATATTCACTGAAAAACCATAGGTTTTAGGGACAGTTATAGTTAGTTGGACATTGCACTCATACAAAACCCGTGAAATTCCCTGTTATAGTTAGTTCAGCTAACTATAACTCGCGCCCCGCAATGCACTGCTGATGACGTCACATATTACATCATCATGACATGGTCAGTGACATCACTGATGACATCACTGATGACATCACTGATGACATCTCAAATGACATCACTGATGACATCACTGATGACATCATCCAGTGACTGTGTTTCTGTAAAGATTAAATATGTTTAATATATATAGGGAAAGGGGTATTGAAGAATGAGTGGGTGTATAAGTGTCTGAATGGATGATTTAGTACGTGAGTGACTGACTCTACAAGTGAGTGATTAAACGTATCTTACTGAATGCATGGGTTAGTGACTAAACTGTGTGAATGTCTGTATCCGTCTGCTTGTTGGTGTGTAAGTGGATGCATGGATTTGCGAATAGCTACATGAGTGTCTATATGGGTTATTGATTGGTTCTCTGAGTATCTGTATGGCTGCCTGAGTGTTTGTGTGGGTGGGGTGTGTGTGACTCTATATATAGATGTGTGAGTGGGTGATTCACTGGGTGCATGATTTCAAGAGTGCATCTGTGATGGACTACTTGGGTGGGTGAGTGTGTGTATGGGTGTGTTAGTGAGTGAATGTATATCTCAGTGGTACATGTGCGAGTAACTACATATGTAAAAGGCAGTATATATGTGTGTTAGAGTATTTCAATGGCTATAAGTGAGAGTGTGTTATTGTGAGAGTGGCTGTATGGATGCGTGTGTGCTTGTATCAGTTATTGTATAAGAGCGTAAGAATGTGCTAGTATTTGTATGAGTAAGTGAGCTGGTGTGTGTATAACTGTATAGGTGAGTAAATGGGTGTGTGATTAATTTTTGCATGACTGACTAGGTGTGTGAGTACCTCTATGGATGAGTGGCGGTGTGTGAGTGTTTATATAGGTGTATGAGTGCATATGATAGTCCTGTACTGAGTGACTGTAAGTATGAGTGACTGTACAGGTGAGTGAGTGGATGTGTGTGTAGACCTAAGAATCAGTGAGTGGGTATGTAGTTTTTGGTGTTGGAGTGTCTATGGTTTTGAGAATGGCAGTCTGTAATTTAGAGTGGGTGTATCAAAAGTTATATTAGGGTGTGAGAAGATGCATGAAATTATCACATGGATGATGTCATCAGTGATGTCATTTGAGATGTCATCAGTGATGTCACTGACTCATGTCATGAGTGATGTAATATGTGACGTCATCAGCAGTGCATTGCGGGGCGCGAGTTATAGTTAGCTGAACTAACTATAACAGGGGAATTTCACGGGTTTTGTACGAGTGCAATGTCCAACTAACTATAACTGTCCCTAAAACCTATGGTTTTTTCAGTGAATTTCAAAGGTTTTTTAAATGCTAATTTCTAACTATAACGTGTCTGAAACCTATGGTTTTTTCAGTGAATTTCAAAGGTTTTTTAAATGCTAATTTCTAACTATAACGTGCCTGAAACCTATGGTTTTTAAGTGAATTTCAAAGGTTTTTTAAATGCTAGTTTCTAACTATGCCAACAGAGGTAGGACATGTGAAGAAAGAAGAAAAAACGCACAGAAAGAAGCAAAAGATGTGCAGAAAGAACCAACAGAGGAGCAGAAAGAGGCCTTGTTGCAAAATCATCCTGTGCCCACAACTTTTTCAGACGGGTACTGGTGGTAACTGACTCTGACTAACCAGAGCCAGTGCACGTTTGCACAGTGGTGAAGGGAGGGGCCTGAGGTGACATGTGTGCAAACGCGCCCGTGGCGCGTTTTAAGTTGCGGGATTAAGTCCCCTTGAATCCTGAGGGTCCCTGGGGTCCAACTAGCCCCCAGGTACCTACAGTTAGGACCACAGAGCTGAGTTGCAGAGAGGCGTTCCGAGGCCACGCACCTTTTTCACCTCTCTGCAACGCACCTCTGTTGTGCTTACTGAAGGTACCTGGTGGGCTAGTTGGCCCCCAGGATTCAAAGGGAATTAACTCCCCAACTTAAAACGCACCACAGGGCGTGTTTGCGCACATGTCACCTGAGGCCCCGCCCTCCCTTCACCACTGTGCAAACTCGCCCCGTGGTGCGTTTTAAGTTGGGGGATTAGGTCACCTTGAATCCTGAGAGTCCCTGGGGCCCAACCAGCCCACCAGGTACTTCCAGTAAGCACCACAGGCCTGCGTTGCAACGCCTGTAACAAATTGTGCAGTTGTGTTTAGGTAGTGAAGAGGGTCATGCTGGGGGTAGGTTTAGGGTAGTGCAGTGGTGTTTGGGTAGTGTAGAGAGTCGTGCTGGGGGAGTGTTTTAGGGTTTAGGGTAGTACAGTGGTGTTTGGGTAGTGTAGGGGGTCGTGCTGGGGTTAGTGTTTTAGGGGTTTAGGGTAGTGCAGTGGTGTTTGGGTAGTGTAGGGGATACTGCTGGGGGTAGTGTTTTAGGGTTTAGGGTAGTGCAATGGTGTTTGGGTAGTGTAGGGGTACTGCTGGGGGTAGTGTTTTAGGGTTTAGGGTAGTGCAGTGGCAAGCCTGGGCAGCGAGGGGGTCCTGTGTGGGGCAGTGCTCTAGGGTCTAGGTGGTGCAGGCAGGCCTTGCAGCGTAGGCACCAGCTGTGGCAGGTCGGTCGAAGCAGCATGGTGGCCTAGTAGCGAGGGTCCGGGGTGCTGTGTTAGCCTTAGAGCCGAGGGTGAAAAGGGTTGTGTGAGCAGGAGGCCCATTTACTAGGCCTAGGTGGCAGCAGCATCCCTGGGGCAGTGCAGGGATCTGGCGGGGGCATCTTTATCTAGGGTGGTGCGGTCTCGGCAGTGTAGGGGCCAGCTGTGGGGGCAGCACGAGGGATCAGGGCAGTACCGCACTAGCAGGGTAGGGTCATGTGGGGCAGTGACGAAGAAGCGGCGGCGCCTAGGCATGCAGGGGAACGTGGCCAGATGGCCCAGGCCTAGGCGGCAGCAGGCGTCCGCAGGCGGGAATCGCATTGTAGGAGGCTCTAGGTTTGAGGGTGGTGCACCGTGTCCGCATAGGGGTCAGCTAGGGGAGACGCGAGGGCCTAGAGAAAGGCGGAAACCGGGTGAGTAGGGGTCAGCTGGGGTAGGTTCTGTGGCCGAGGGGCAGTGTGTGTGTCTCAAGGTGCGTAGGGGGTCCGGCTGGGGGTGGTGTCTGCACGGAAGGTAGAGGTGTCCGAGAGGAAATCGCTAGGGGAGACGTAGGGGTCGAGGGGCAGTGCGTGTTCCGGGCGGTAGGGGTCGGGGTAGGTGGCGTTTCCAGTACGAGGGCAGCGGTGTCCGGGCAGCAGAATGCGCTGTGCGGCCTAGTGGCCTTGGGGGCAGGCAAAAGGGTGTCTGAGCAGAAGGGCTCGCGCTGGGGTAGGCCTAGGCTGCAGGCGGTGTCTGGGCAGGAATATATCACGCAAACCTGAACGAAGTAATAG
>CAWUFW010024970.1:0-51828 GCA_963921515.1 Calotriton arnoldi | reverse complement strand
TGTACTTCGTTCAGTTACGTATTGCTCCACAATTCTTGATCCATGGTACAAACCATTACTACCCACTTTCATTCCTTTTTTAGATGGGGATATTGCAAACTACAAAACATGGATTGCTTTGCAAGCCAGTGAGCATTCCTCCAGGGCACAAGTTCTGCTAGGCAGCTGTCAACTTCAGAGCCTGAAGGAAGTGCTTGTGGCTCACAGCAGTCAAAACCAACAACAAAAACACTACCAACAACCGGAACAGGAGCATCAGCCACAAACTCTGCATATGATTAGTTTCTACTGGCAGGGCTTGAGCCCAGTGTAGAGGCAAAGGCAAAAGAGGTTGAACAAGGTGGAGCACCAGCAACTATTGAGCAGATGGTCCAGGCCTATCTGGATGACCCAACAGAAGTCTATCTTGATCAAAACCCATTGGTATGGGATGAGGTGCCAAATGACCAGTGCTCATCAGGCTGGCAATTGACTATCTGGCTTGCCCGGTCATCCAGTGTCTCCGCAGAGCGTGTTTTCAGTGCTGCTGGTGCAGTTATCACAGTGAGGACCAGTCTCTCACCCCAAAACGTGGAGAGATTAGCCATGATCAAAATTAATCCGCACTTTATACCACTGAATTACTCCATACCAGAAGTACGACAGGAGGAAGATGAGGGTGATTGGTCAGACTCAGATCATGAAAGTAGTTTGTTAGCTGACCTACTTCTGGGAGAACTACCTGAGTTTGAGGACAAAAGGTGCACAGACATAATATTGAGTTTTTTATTTCGACCTACATTAATATCGAGTTTTAAATATCGTAGGGACAGAATATCGACATCAAGAATATCGGTGACCAGAATATGGACTTGAAGTTAAGAAATATCGTTTTTGTTAATATCGAAGTTAGTAATATCGATAGCAAAAATATCGATGTTAATAATATCGCTGTTTATGTTAGTGTTATGTATTTTAGTATGTATTTTATATGTATGTGTTCCACATGTTTTGTATTTGTTTTTAAATATATGTTTTAATTGTTTAGAAGTTAGTAATTTTTTTTAAAGTACATTTTGCGTTTTAGTACTGCAGCGGGTTGTGGGTTTATAGGGGAATAGGGTGGAAGGTAGTTTAATTATAGTAAATTAAATCATAATTTTTAGAAATTATTAATTATTTTTAAATAAATTTTGCATTTTAGTTCTGTAGCGGGTTGAGGGTTTATAGGGGAATAGGGTGGGAAGTAATTTAATTGTAATTAAGTAATTATTAATTTTAATTAATTGGTATTGATAATTAATTTATTGTTAATTAATTATTAATTGGTAATTAATTTTTATTAATTGATTAATTGATAATTATATTAATTGTATTAATTTTTTTATTGGAGTGGGTTGTGGGTTTATAGGGGAATAGGGTGGGAAGTAAATTAATTATAATAAATTAATTAATAATTTTTATTTTTTGTATTGATAATTAAATTATTGTTTATTAATTATTAATTGGTCATTAATTTTTATTAATTAATTAATTGATAAATATATTAATTGTGTTAATTTAGTTTAGGAGCGGTTTGTGTGTTTATAGGGGAATAGGGTGGGAAGTAATTTATTATAATTAAGTAATTATTTATTAATGTTCATTGTTATTGAAAATTAATTTATTAATTAATTATTAATCGGTAATTAATTTTTATTATTTATTATTTTTTGGTACTGATAATTGATTTATTGTTTATTAATTATTAATTGGTAATTAATTTTTATTAATTGATTAATTGATAATTATATTAATTGTGTTAAAGTTTATGCGGAGTGGGTTGTGTGTTTATTGGGGAATAGTGTGGGAAGTAATTTAATGTTATTAAAGTAATTATTAATTGTAATTTATTGGTATTTATAATTAATTTATTGTTAATTTATTTATAAATCATTATTTTATTTGTATAATTATTTGAATGATAAGTATGTTATTTTTAACCTCTACGCTATCCAACACTTTCCCTACTGTTGCACTCTCTGGAGTTGGAATAGTAATTTTTACCCTACTCTATCCAACACTTTCCCTACTGTTGCACTCACTGGAGTGGGAATAGTAATTTTAACCCTTTCGCTATCCAACACTTTCCCTACTGTTTAGTAATTTGTACCCCTATGCTATCCAACACTTTCCCTGCTGTTGCACTCTCTGGAGTGGGAATAGTAATTTTTACCCCTACGCTATCCAACACTTTCCCTACTGTTGCTCTCTCTGGAGTTGGAATAGTAATTTTTACCCCTACGCTATCCAACACTTTCCCTACTGTTGCACTCTCTGGAGTGGGAATAGTAATTTTTGCCCCTACGCTATCCAACACTTTCCCTACTGTTGCACTCTCTGGAGTTGGAATAGTAATTTTTACCCCTACTCTATCCAACACTTTCCCTACTGTTGGACTTTCTACGCTATCCAACACTTTCCCTACTGTTACACTCTCTGGGGTGGGAATAGTAATTTTTACCCCTATGCTATCCAACACTTTCCGTACTGTTGCACTCTCTGGAGTGGGAATAGTAATTTTTACCCCTACGCTATCCAACACTTTCCCTACTGTTGCACTCTCTGGAGTTGGAATAGTAATTTTTACCCCTACGCTATCCAACACTTTCCCTACTGTTGCACTCTCTGGAGTGGTAATAGTAATTTTTGCCCCTATGCTATCCAACACTTTCCCTACTGTTGCACTCTCTGGAGTTGGAAGAGTAATTTTACCCCTACTCTATCCAACACTTTCCCTACTGTTGTACTTTCTGGAGATGGAATAGCAATTATAACCCCTACGCTATCCAACACTTTCCCTACTGTTGCACTCTCTGGAGTGGGAATAGTATTTTTTACCTCTACACTATCCAACACTTTCCCTACTGTTGCACTCACTGGAGTGGGAATAGTAATTTTTACCTCTACGCTATCCAACACTTTCCCTACTGTTGCACTCTCTGGAGTGGGAATAGTAATTTTTACCCCTACGCTATCCAACACTTTCCCTACTGTTGCACTCTCTGGAGTTGGAATAGTAATTTTAACCCCTACGCTATCCAACACTTTCCCTACTGTTGCACTCATTGAACTGGGAATAGTAATTTTTACCCCTACGCTATCCAACTCTTTCCCTACTGTGGCACTCACTGAAGTGGGAATAGTAATTTTAACCCTTTCGCTATCCAACACTTTCCCTACTGTTGCACTCTCTGGAGTGGGAATAGTAATTTTTACCCCTACTCTATCCAACACTTTCCCTACTGTTGCACTCTGTGGAGTTGGAATAGTAATTTTTACCCCTACGCTATCCAACACTTTCCCTACTGTTGCACTCTTTGGAGTGGGAATAGTAATTTTTTTCCCTCCGCTATCCAATATTTTTCTGTATTGTTTTAGTTAATGTTGTGTATAATTTATTTTTAAAACATTAAAAATATTGTAGTTTTTAATTTGCTATATATATTTTTTATAATTTTATTTATATTATTTGTGTATGTGTATATATGTATTTATAATTTCTAAAATGTTTTTAACAATTTATAAGTTATTAAAATAATTATTTATGAATATTATTAAGTAAGTATATATATATTATATTTTATATGTTTAATTTATTTTAACATTATATGTATTAGTTATTATTTTTAAACATTTTTAAATATTTTTAACTATGTTTCTTTTAGTTATGTGTATTATTTACTTTATTTTACATTTTTTTTAACATTTAAATAAAACGATATTTTTTACAATGATATTTTTGACATTCGATATTTTTTCTCGATATTTTTGTACTTACCATGATGTAGATAGGATGTCGATATTCTTGACTTCGATATTTTTGTCACAATATTTTTGTACCTCGATATTGTTGTAGTCGATATTTTGTCAGTGATTCAGGACAAACGCTACTTCCCTGACTACTTTGCCTCGGTCACCAACCATAGAACCTCTCTCTATCGCTGATCTGCTTTTGCACCCAAAAAAAACATATAGGGGTCGATTCCGATTCGGGCCGGAAATCTCTCCGACCGAGCCGGACCCGGAGAGATTTCCGACCGAATCGGACCCGTGCAGTCCGACCGAACGAGTCCGATGCATTCGTATGCCACCGGACACGAGTCGGTCGGACTCCCATTGAACTCAATGGGAGCCGGTCGTACAACGCGTACGCGGGCTCCCATTGCCTCAATGGGTGCGAGGCGGACAAGGGCGCCCCCTACAGCGAGTACGCCGCGAGCGCTCGCGGCGTACACGCACAGGTAGGGGGACCCATGGGTCCCCCTGTGTGCGCCTCGCACGGGTACGCGTACAGGGGGTCCGACACGGACCCCAAAGTACGGCTCCGACAGCGAGTTCGAGTCGGACGGCGCGAGTCGGTCGGAGCGGTCGAGGTGCGCATCGTACTTACCCGGCCGGAAAACGTCTCCATTGCGCGGTGCGAATCGTGTCCGACCGAGTCGGTCGGAGCGGTACGATCCGGGTACGAGTCGGTCGGAGCGGTCGGGTCGCCCGGACGAGTCGGTCGGCGAGTCCGCATCGTACTCGCTCGGCCGGACCCGCGTACGGTTCGGTCGGGAAACAGGGCTCCGAATCGGATCCGGTAAAGCCGAATCCGATTCGGAGCCCTACCGGCCGAGATCGGAATCGGCCCCATAGCTAGGAGAACATTATTTTATTTTATTTGTTTGTGTCAGGCTGACTAATGCAGCCCCACCGTCTTAGACACATTTTACTGCTGGATTGGAGTTGCACCTGTGTGCAGTGAAGAAGCCCCCCCCCCCAAAAAAAATCATTTCCCTCAAGGACATGATTGGAGATACAAATTTGTGCCTGCCTCCATCCCATGCCTATCTATCCTTTCCAAGTATATTCTCCTTGACGGACTGCCCCACATTATTTGATTTACAACTTAAGACAGGCCAATGTCTGTTTCATGAACAAAGGATTGGCAATATACCACGGTGAAAACGCCTGAATTAGAAGAACAGGTAAATGGCATGCATAGCACGCTGAGTGATTATTGTTTGTGAGTGTGTGTGATTATTCATGTGGTGGCAGGCAGTTACACTGGGTGTTTGTTTATCTGTAACTATTATGCTTGAATATGTTTGTGATGATTTATAATGTTGGTGGCTTAAGTAACAACAGCTGATAATTTTTTTCCTGAAGGTGATTTTTCCTTCCCCTTTGAGACTTAGCAAGAATTGACACGGGGTCTACTTCCCACTGCTTTGCTTTCTGCTTCACACTCCTCAAAGACCCACCAGTCCCGTTAGGTAACACAAACACAAATCTAGTCTACAAAAAAAATAACTCAACGTTTCTCCTGTTGTGCATAAAAAGCATTGTACTACAGGTCGATTTATTGCATTTGAGTCTGGACTCAGTCGGTACGGAGTTGGACACCTTACTCGGAGTCAGGAGGATGATGGAAGGACTCAGGGCATGAGCTTGACTACTTCAAGAACTGCCACCAGAAAAAGGAAGTTTTCAAATTCACTGACACTAACCAATTTGGTGATGACTTTAAGGTGGCCCACTCAACACTGTAGAGTGGTGGTGACAGTGGTGCATTGATTTAACTTGATTTGGAAACTGCAATGTTGCTGGATGTGTTTGTTCAGTGCTGTCTGGCTCAAATTTGAAACTAAGTGGTGGTTGGGCGGGGTGTCTGTTGATGTAGGTAACTGGAGAAGGACATGTGATCATGAACGATCATCACATTATGCAGTGCTGTTAGGCCACATATATTGTTATGATTTATGATGATGAATTGATGATCATGACAGTTGCCAGTTTGATCAGCCCGATACCGACAGTTACATGCGGCCACTTTTGTGTGATTGTTGGTTATTGTATAATTGCTTTCATCTATTTTTTTAAACATCAGTTATAACATGAATAATTGCAAAAAGGACTATTCTTCTCTTCCCTCTTGTGCTGCCTCTGAGTCTTCTCTGTGCACTCCTTATGAATTTTACCTTCTGTCCTCCTGCTTAATTCTACAATATAATTTTTGTTTTACAATCCGCAGGCCTTCTCTTATCCTGCGCCGAACTGGAAAAGCACCATAATACTCACGTTTACCTTACCGGACTGCATCAGCCAGGCACCCAAGATTGACGGTCAGTCAAAGAAGAATGCAGATGCAACTCCCAATTTGGCAATACAGTATCATTTTTTCTTTTAAAAATCATTAGAACTGTGTGTGTCATTCGCTTTACTCCTAACTAATTTGTAATATATTTGCTATCTTTCAAAGCTAGGTAACAGAACATTTAGATATAATGTAACTTGGGTCTCTCTGGGGGCAGATGGACTGTTTGGTTTGCATTGCATTTAAGTTACCTGTCCTCAGTCATTCCTTTGTTTCATTTTCCTCCCATAACAGATTTATGATGGTTGGCTGCTCATTGCCCAGATGAATGTTGTCCTTGTGTAGTGTTTGTATTTGTCAAACTGTTCCCCAAATGCCCTTCCCACCTATTCATCAAACCACTAACCCTCTTTCCCCAGGCAGTGTTTTTTTTTTAGGTGTGGCTTAATTTACACCATCAATGGGTCACACACTTGGTTGGGTGGATGTGGTGAAAGCAACACCAACTCAGTGCAGGATCTTCAGTATTACTCCAATTACTGAAACAATAGTCCACACTGGCCCCATTTACCCACTCATGCATAAAAGTGATTGATATTTTTGTTAGAGAAGAACATCATTCATCAGTATCAACATTCTGGCATTGCGTGTTTCATTAAATGCTTAACCAATAACCATGTCCTCCAGACTTTAAGTCCTCCTCCTAACAAATCACAATGCAAGACTAAGGGGCCGATTCCGATTCGGGCTGGAAATCTCTCCGACCGAGCCGGACCCGGAGAGATTTCCAACCGAATCGGACCCGTGCAGCCCGACCGAACGAGTACGATGCGTCCGTATGCTATCGTACTCGAGTCGGTCGGACTCCCATTGAAGTCAATGGGAGCCGGTCGTACAACGAGTACGCGGGCTCCCATTGCCTCAATGGGTGCGAGGCGAACAAGGGCGCCCCCTACAGCGGGTACGCGGCGAAGCGACTCGCGCCGTACACGCACAGGTAGGGGGACCCATGGGTCCCCCCTGTGTGTGACTCGTGTGGCTACGCGTACAGGGGGGTCCGACACGGACCCCCGAAGTACGGCTCCGACTGCTCTTTCGAGCCTGACGGCGTGGCTCAGTCGGACTGCTCGCGGCGCGCATCGTACTTACCCGGCCAGGGAACGTCTCCATTGCGCGGTGCGAGTCGTGTCCGAGCGAGTCGGTCGGTGCGGTTGACCCGGGAACGAGTCGGTCGGAGCGGTTGGGACGCCCGAACGAGTCGGTCGGCGATTTCGCATCGTACTCTCTCGTCCAGACGCACGTACGAATCGGTCGGGAAATAGGGCTCCGAATGGGATCCGGTTAAGCCGATTCCGATTCGGAGCCCTACCGGCCGAGATCAGAATCGGCCCCTAAGAGTCACTTTTGTTTCCTCAAAATACTAGCTCACCAACCATTGCTCTGACTAATTTAGTATTGTTTCTTGTTTGTTAGTCTGCATCAGGCATCTTTGTTGTGTGCTAGTCTGGTCTCAACTATTTGTAAAGCCAATAGCACATAACACACTAACTCAGTTTTTTAAAATTTCCATTTAGTTGCCTGCAATGAATAATCCTTTTGATTAAAATCCTACAGTTGGAATTCTCCTAGGTGGGAGGTGAACCTGACTTCTGATTCCTGCACTGTTAGTGCACTAGCCTGCTACTACTACTACCATTGCACCTTTGGAAACCCAGCAGCCATCACTTTGTCTATTCGGTAAGAGAACTATAGTTCATTGTCCAACTAATTTGTTGTAGGAAAGGCAATGGCAAAACCCCTTCCCCCATTAATGGTCTAATATAGTTGCAGACTGCAGAAACTAGGAGAGGAATAGGCCAAAAGTACCACATAGGCATAGCACATATTTAATTGTTGTTACACACTATCAGCAAGTTTTTTTAAAACGTTGCGTTAAAAGGCAGCTTTGAAACGTAAAACACCCCCAAAGACCTTGATTAGACATTAGATGTGTAAATAAAGAAACTTAAATATTTATTTTTCTAGTCAAACAAACCCCCCTTCCACCCACCTCCAACAACTGGCCCACCCCACTCCCCAAACAAATGAAATTTCTCCATCTCCAGCCAACTGCCACATCCCCACCCTCCCCACCCACAACAACAAACAAGTCCCACCCACGAAAATAAAAGTTAAAAAAGAGGCAGAGGGAACTAGACACGGCACAGGATCTCCTAGAGGAACCGGTCCACTCTACTCTGCCAGGCCTCCATGCACGCCAGCCTTGACAGGACAGGGAGGGGGGCATCAGTGTGTGGGCTTGGATGGTGGGCAGCTGCCTGTAGACCGCAGCTCCGATGTTGTGGTTTGGAAGATGGAGGTGCTGGGGCCTGGATAGGGACCTTGGCCACTGGCCCCTCCTCCTCCTCCTCCTGGGTCACCAGCCACTGGTATTTGGCCCGTATTGACTCCAGCTTCCACTGCCACATCTAGGCTGCTGCATCCTGGCACCCTGGTCCCTGGTGACCAGGAGCAGCTAGGAAGAAAAAAAAGACACATTGTAAACAATGCTCTGTCACTCTGTGCCAAATATGTGTTTAAAATTATGTAGTGTATATTAATGGTCCCCTAGGGCCATTAGATTTGATGTGATTAGAGTCACAGCCACCATTACCCACTCTCATAAAACTAAAGGCAAATTTCAAAAGCTATATCTGTTTGAAAGGCAATAAGGCAGCATGAACACAGCAACACACCGGTTTGATAAAACTGCTATTTTTATTCTTTTGAAGGATTTCCTAGTAAAGTGCTTAGATGGTTTGGGGCTTCATGAATTGGGCCCATTTACTAATGAGTGGTCTAGTTTTAGCTACAATAACTACTGATATGATCAGACAACTTGAATTTTCCTTTAGCATCTCTGGTCTGACCTTTTCATTTGCATATTTTTCATAGGAGACCAGTCTACTACAAACTGTCCAAAGTGATGGGACCTTTGTCTCACTCTGTGAGGTTTGGGAAACCTGTTGGATCTTGGGTCAAGTTATTTAGATTTTATGTTAAAAGCTGGTCATACAAGTTGTCAACAGGGATTGCCAAACAAGAATCCTTGTTATAACACAACCTGTGCATTTGTAAAGTGCACGTTCACCCAGAAGTGTATCTTGGCGCTGAATAACAGATGTTTATTATTACCCAACTCAATGGTACTCATTTTATTGACCTCAGAGGGATGAAAGGCTGAGTGGACCTGCCAGGATTTCAACCTGTGACCATGAGGTCGAACACAGGCCCCTACAGTGGATGCCATAGTCCACTGAGCCACCTGACCCGGTTATCACCTCAGGCCAATTTAACCTTTAACTCCCTCAGCTATAATACATTCTTTTGAGGAAGGAGATAGTGGGAAAAGTGATGCACTGCAGTTCACTCAGTGAAAGGATGAAGGACTGGGACATAGCTTTGGCACGTTAGTCACAGACTGTCCCAACCACAGAAATTAATCAAATTACATAATCCATTCAGCATTGCATTGTTCTTCTAATAATCTTAATCTTCACCCTTGGCTTTGATATGTACCATTTAAGCTTTACATTCCCTCAACCACTCTTTTGCCATATCAATCCATCCATCAAAACATAGAGCCAATCAACCTTTCACGAACATCCATTTACCCACCCGTGCATCCTTGCTTTCACCTGTTCCATTCACCCATCCTGCTTTGCCTTAACCCACCCAAGCATTCCTTAGTTTCAACCATCCTTCACCCAGCCATGCAGATTGATTCCTATCATCATCACCTACCTAGCATTATTCATTTTACACACGTATCCTTTCACTCATATATTACATACATGTCACCAATACTTTCTCCTTATATCCTGTTTTGTCTTTCCCATCAACCGGTCATTCTTAAAGTTAATTTATGAACCTCTGTCTGCTGAGTTGCAAATATAAGAGGTAATAATACCTACTCAGCTCCCACTGTATCTGCTAAAGCGGTGTGTTATTCACAAGTCAGTCAATGCCCTCTCAGTGAGTACGTTACTATTTGTCAATAAGTAAGCAATGTGACTCACCACTGCCCCTCCTGCTGCCACTGGTTATCCCCCCTCACATGTGACCGCTGAAGCCACGTCCCCTCCACTGGCGCCGCTGTCCCAGGCACAGGGGTCTGTGTGGGTAGAAACAACATTGCACATTTATAATTTGAGATGCCAGAAACGCCTCCCCCTGTTTTTTTAAAGCAAAATGTAACCACAAAACAAAACATTATTACAGTTCAGTTACAGTACCTTAATCTTCTATCAAAATGCAAAACATCACTTTGGGCATTTTGTTGGTTGGCAATCATTGAAAAGCCAGGTAGTCAAGCCAAACAAAAACATTTTGCAATAATGGAGGGGCAGAGCATTAATGAATCTGAGTCATTGAAGCACAATGAAGTGGTTCAATAATTGGTCAGTGAAGGACATATGGTCTTAAGTTGGCAAATGCAATGGGGCCGTCCTCCCCATCATACTTCCAAGTTCCAGCCATGCTGCATGGTCATTAACTGCTGGTATGCCAATACTACATGCACAATACTGGGAGTTACACCATGACCATGGCCCCTCTCTCATTTTACAGTGCTGTTTGAACATGGGCAATAAAAAGAAAGCCTTCTCAACAAACATGCGTTGAATACCTTAACTGCAAGCAATATTCACTGTAGAGTACATGACCTAAAATAGGTTCTATGAGTCTTACTGTACCACCAGTCTATAAGGGGAAAGGGAAAGCTTACTGACAAAGCAGAAGAAAAAGGAAGCTACAGATAGTTTTGAATCAAGTACAGAAACTTGAAATATAGAGAAAGTATTGTAATAAACAGGATAATGTAGGGATAAGAAGGATTTAGGAAACAAAATTAGAAGACAGGCACAGTAAAAAAGAAACATTCATTCTAAATATGGAGCGGTAAAAGATAAGTCAATATAGGGAAATAAATGATATTAACAGTAGTACTTACTGGGCCCAGCAGAGCCATCTATACTCAGGAAGACTCCTCTAGCCCCCTCACCACATGTGGTGGTACTCGCTGCCATATCCCTTCTGCCCCTGGATGCAAATTAAATTAAAAAAGATTAGTGGTACAGTTAATCTCCCCAAAACCTTTGTGACTGGGAGAGACAAACACAGTAACGTTTATAAATCAGATCTCCTCTCCTATTACTATTGTGGAACTTTTCCTTAATTTAAACTTATTCCAAATTTCCTACACTAAGGGGTCGATTCCGATTCGGGCCGGAAATTTCTCCGACCGAGCCGGACCCGGAGAGATTTCCGACCGAATCGGACCCGTGCAGTCCGACCGAACGAGTACGATGCGTCCGTATGTTATCGGACTCGAGTCGGTCGGACTCCCATTGAAGTCAATGGGAGCCGGTCGTACAACGCGTACGCGGGCTCCCATTGACTCAATGGGTGCGAGTCGGACAAGGGCGCCCCCTACAGCGGGTACGCGGCGAAGCGATTCGCGCCGTACACGCACAGGTAGGGGGACCCATGGGTCCCCCTGTGTGCGACTCGCGCGGCTACGCGTACAGGGGTCCGACACGGACCCCCAAAGTACGGCTCCGACAGCTCTTACGAGCCGGAGTGCGCGGCTCGGTCGGACTGCTCGCGGCGCGCATCGTACTTACCCGGCCGGGAAACGTCTCCATTGCGCGGTGCGAGTCGAGTCCGAGCGAGTCGGTCGGAGCGGTTCGAGCCGGGAGCGAGTCGGTCGGAGCGGTCGGGACGCCCGGACGAGTCGGTCGGCGATTTCGCATCGTACTCGCTCGGCCGGACCCGCGTACGGTTCGGTCGGGAAACAGGGCTCCGAATCGGATCCGGTAAAGCCGAATCCGATTCGGAGCCCTACCGGCCGAGATCGGAATCGGCCCCTAAATTGGGACTACTAATAAATTGCAACGATTGATCTGTGCTTCTCATCCCATTCTGAATCCCTCAAACTTCGACGGGTCACCTCAGTCTGTATTTTATTCAGTGCATACATGCTGCTGCATGCACAGCTACTAGTTACTTAATATTTAATACACATCACTGGGAAATCTCTGTGGGGATGGGAGTTTGGACTGTATGAGCTACAAAAAATAAACGCACAGAGAAGTGAAAGAAGAACACGTTAGCTCACAGTCTAATACACCACTATTTCACTGATAGGACAGATGAGTCTCTGCATGACTCTTTTAAATAAACAGTCTAAGCAAGCACCAATAACACAAGTAGGATTAGGTAGTGTCGCCGAGCACTTATCTACTCTAGGATGATCACATAATATTTGTAACATAAACTTAGCTTACCTGAGTGCGAGAGGCATGCTTGCTAATTGGGAAAAAATATAAGCATAGATAGAACACAATAAATAAATAATTATTCCTCAAAGACCCGGAACCTCCATGCCCAGCAGGTCTAGCAGGTCCTGGTCCAAGAAGTCAGCCCACCGGTGCGTCAGCTGTTGTTGGGTGTGCTTGATCCCCGAACAGCAGCAAACATCCCGGCGAGCACTCTTCCAATGTTGCACTACCAGTCCTGCTGCCAGGGGTGAGGGGAGGTGGCACTGCACATTAAAAACTAGTGCTGCCAAACCCCACCCCTGCGAGTAGTGCACGAGGCTGCACCCCTTCTCTGCGAGGCCTACCGCAAGGTAGGCAGCTGCGGCTGGTGGTTTGGGGGGCCTCGCTCTGCGGCTCCTATGCTCTGCCTTGGCGCTGGGTGTGGGCCGGGGGAGAGAAGAAAGTAGAAGAAGGAAAAAGAAGGAAAGAAGGAAAAAGAAATTAAAGCAAAAAATAAAGTACAAAAGTCATGCAAAAAACACGAAAAAAATAGAAAAAAATGTAAAATACAAAAACACAAAGACACAGGGTAGCGTTTTAATAGAACATTTAAGGGTAGATAGGTTTTTAGAAAGATAGCATTAAGAAGATTTAGGGGAGATTGAAAAATAGGCCCAGCACCATAAAACACAGCAAAAGCAAGATGACCATGCCCATGCGTCCCAACAGAAAACGTAACGTGAACCAGTGAGGCAAACAACTCTGCCCGCTCACGGAACTCAGCGTAGCTTGCAGAGTTTTTTAACCACATCACGGAACTTCACGAACTCCGCCCAGGCCTATTCAGAACCAAAGCATCTCTGCGCTTCGTCTTCTGAATAAACGCATCACCTCGACTGCAGGCTCGACATCTACGCATCGCTCATCTACACCCCGCATCTCACTGCTGCGACTAAGATCAAGGTACTGTGTTCATTGGGCCTGCGTGGCTCTTGTTCCGGCCTGTGATCCATCGTGGTCAGCCTGAACTGTTGACTTTGCCCCAGCCCAGCAAGACCAGATAACCCTCATTGGTGATTATATCATCTAAGTGCTAGAACTAACTCCTTTTGATACTTAAAAATTCATAACTTGACTTGTACTTATTGGATTTTTGTCATTTTGTTCTTGATTTATTTATAAAATTATTTTCTATTTTTCTCAACCAATGTGTAGCATTTTTGTGGTGTTTTAATTGTGTTATTGTGTGTTGTGTTGCACAAATACATGACACATTGCCTCTTTAGATAAGCCTGTCTGCTCTGTGACAAGCTTCCAGAGGGAGAGCACAAGTTATCTTTTAGTGTGTATTTGACTTACCCAGACTAGGATGGTGGCTCCCTCTTTGACAGAGTGCATACCTCTGACATCCAGAAACCCAACTTCTAACAAGGCGATACCCAGAAAATGTACTGTTGAATGCATATGAAAGAGCAAAGTTGAAGATGAGGGAAGATCTAGTGTTCAAAACAGATACAGCAATAGGAAATTAAATACATGATGAGGTCTGCAGGTCCTTTATGAATTTCACCATCGAACATCACATGGAGAAGAATGTGCTGTCAAAGAATTGGAATTTATTAATGCATGATGACACTCAACACATTTGTGGGTTCACACCCAGAAATTACATATAGAAGAGCACTCCAGGGGGACTATTGACATCAAGCTTCCTACATCTGCACAAACAAAATACTACCTGGTTGAAGGAAGGCAATGTGGGGTTTTGGAAATGTGAAACCTGACCTCCAAAGCATGCAGCACAAGGCAGAATATGAAATACTATATCACACTTGAAGGAAAAAAGTTACCTATAAGAGAGAAAATCAATTTTAATTCAGAATTGTGCTTTATGTCCTGGAAAGCAGCAGTGGGGAACAATACACAGGCAGCACAACCAAATACAAGTAAAGAGGCACATTTTAGAAGACTTCAGCACTTGAGCAATCAAGAACAGGGATGTTAGTTAACCAGTAGCAAAACACATTTGGAATGTTTACCAGGGTGACTCTAATTGTGTAAAGTACTGTGACAATAAACATGTGAAGGCTGCCCAAGAGGAGGCGATCGAGAATTAAAGCTAAGAAGACAAGAATCCTCGCTGATATTGCAACTGAGAACAGAATACCCCTGGGGTCATAAGATGGATGCAGAATTACATGTGCATCTCTAAATAAAGAGTAGAGCAAGTTGACTGACTGCAGAGAGTCCAAGGGACAATGAAAGATTACAGAACATGATTCCTGAATAGAATATGAACACACTACAAACTTCAATCTGTCAACTGCATACCATAGACAATATAAACTCCTTGAAAGGTGGAAGGGATGCTAGATCAATCATTCTATCAGTCAATCAAAGGCATATGTAGAGTGCACAGCTGCTTCAACCGTAGCATTCTGGCATTCAAAAGCTATGAAGACTGAAATCATACAGAAGCTACATTAAGCGTTAGTTAAAGTCAAACAGCAAGGTTTTTAAGTCTCTTTTCAAAAAGACGACTTATGGTGCCCTGCGGATATTGAGCAGCAGAGCATTCCATAGCTTAGCAGTAAGTATATAAAGAACTGCCTCTTCCTCGGGCTTAGGAGAATTTAGGAACATGCATCAGGTGGAGAATTTTAGACCTACGTGCTCTGTGCTGCCTGTACAGACACAGTCTGTCTCTAAGACAGCAAGGACCTTTCTCTGTAAGTGCTCTAAAAGCCAACAGAGGGCTTTAAACTTAATGGATTTCACACTGGAAGTCAGTGTAGCATTTAGGGTGCAGGAATATATGTTGTTGAAAAGGGAATCGTTGAATAAATCTAGTCAAAGCATTTTGAATGATCTGAAGTCTATGAGGGAAAAAGCAGGAGGGCCCAGATAAAGGCTATTATTGTAATACAGATGAGAGAATACCATAGTGTGAACCACTATTTTTCAGGTATCCTCTGGTTCATGGTGTAGCAGCTTCTTTAAAGCTTTTAATCTGTGGACGTAAGCTGAGGAAATCTGCCTGATTTGGGCAGAAAAGGAAAGGGCAGAATACAAAATAATACCCATCTTCCTGGCCCAGGTTGTAGGAGTCGGGGGAGGAGTTCAGTCTTCAGGCCAATATAAATTCAGGAGAGAGGACCACTAGCACTAAAAAAAGAGGACTTCAGTTCTGCCGGATTTCAACTTAAGGAAGTTTGCCTCCATCCAGTCAGCCATCTCTGAATATTCCTGGAGAGAAAATAGAAGTTGGGTGTCATTCACATAGGAGACCACCTTCACACCCCAGGATTCTATCAGTCCTGCTAAAGGAGCAAGATACAACTTAAACAACTGCAGGCTCAGGACCAATCCCTGGGGCACCCCATATAGGAGTGGTTTGGGAGGATGAGAAAGGGTGGACATGCATTCATTGGGATCTACCTTCTAAGGAGAATTTAAGCCAAGAGAGAGCCTTGCTATGGATGCTGTTCTGATAGAGGGCCTGATTAAAAGTTTGTCAGTCCTTGGACCGCCATACCCATGGTGGCACAGCAGCGACAGTCTGACCACCGTATTACAACTTTGGCAGTCGGACCACCATGAGGACCGCCGCAACCACTGGGGATCTGTGATCCCCGGTGATGGTGCAGTGATCTGAGGCTGCAATATGCTTGGTGGTGCTACTGCGTCGTCGCCAAGCCTATTATGAGTTTCCTCATCACCAGCTCTCTCATGGCAGTGCTCACACCATGAAAATGTTGGTGGTAAGGAAACTAAGGGGGCCTTACAGGGCTCCCTGTTGCCTCTGGGCCTGGGGATATTTGCAGGGGGCAGATGGTGAGCCCTCCTGTGTGCATGCACCCTCTTTCCTGCACGACTGCACAGTCCATGCCATGCATGGACTGTCTTTCTAATAGGCACCACCATGGCAAAGTGACCTCTGTCTAAGTTTTCCTTAAAAACCTCAAAGACCTCTAAAAGTGCAGTTTCAGTGCTGTATCATGCCGGAAAACTCAATTGTAAATAATAGAAGAGGCAATTAGATTCCACAAAGGAGGATAACTAATGGTTCACCAGTTTTTAAAGAAGTTTCGAATGTGCTGGAAAAAGGGAAATAGGCCTGTATTTGCTTACAACAGATTGGTAAGCATTTACTTTAATGAGCAGTGGTAGAAGGAACGCTTGCTTCCAATTATTTGGAAATATGCCAGATTCCATGGAGTTGTTCCAGATTTTGTTGAGAACCTTTTTAACAGACAGAGCCATCACCCTAAGTACTCGGGGTGGGCAAAGGTTAACCGGAGAGTCAGACTTACATTTCTCCAGTTCACTTAAAGAGCCTTCCTCTGAGATAGTAAAAAAATTTGTGCGAAAAGAATTGCAAATTGATGGAGGATCTGCCAACGTACACAGTAAGTGAGGCAGAAAAAGTGGAGTACAAATTATGAATGTTCTCATCAAAGAAAGTTGATAACTCATTACAGAGTTCCGGAGAAGGATTGCAAGTATTCTTAGTGGCATCAGGGAAATGAAAAGACTTCACTATATTTGAGACTTCTCGAGAAGTACTTGAGACTGCCGCAATATGAGACAAAAAGTGCTCTCTAATTGAGTTTGCAAATTTGCTGAGTGCCACTTTATATAAAATCTTAGGACCTTCTCCACTTGCGTTTTAATTTTTCTTTTCTCAGCCCTCAAGCAGGGGAAAACCAAGGGGCCAAAGGACGTATTCTTTTTGCCACATGGACTTTCCAATGTGCAAAATAATCTGGGAATTAGTAATCCACTGGTTAAGAAGAGCTACATCTGTGTCCAACATACCCGTAAGAGAAGGAGAAGAGGAGCAAATGACATGAGAGAGGGATTCATCCAACATGTTGGGCCACCGTCTTCTCAACGAGGGGGGGGCATCTAGCTTCTTCTGATTGGATGCCTCAATAAAAATAAAAAGGATAAGAAAGTGATCTGACCAAACAAGATACTCTGGAGCAGGATCCTGCAGATTAGTAAAGTTCGCAAAGATCAAATCCAGGGGTATGTCCTGACTTACCTGTAGGAGACTAAACGAATTGTAAAAGGTTCAAGCCAGCCAAGGTCTGGATGAGGTGGGTAGCCTGAGCACACTTAGGGTTGTCTGCATGCACATTAAAATCACCAAGAACGGTGAAGCTGGCATGTTACATTGAAAGTTGAGCAATAATATCAAACAGTTGGGAGCAGCATCTATTAAAGCAGTCAGGTGGTTTGTATAACAAGAGTCCACAAAAGGGAAAGTGGAAGCTAATTTAGAGATGAAAATGAGCCCCTCTGGATTCCCAATTTGTCTCAATGGTGTCAAGGAGGCTTTAAAGGATTCCCTAAAAATGATAGCAACACTGCCACCCATTTTGTCTCATCATTGGTTAGCAGACATTATGGGATAACCTGGGGTATTTTCAGCACTGTGTTGAGATGGGAGGTTTCTTTCAGCCAAGATTTGGTTAGCATTAGGAAGTCCCAGGAATTATCTAATAATAGAAAAAAATATCTGAAGAGTATTTAGGAAAGTCCTGCACTTGATGAGACATACCTTATGGCTAGATGAGGATGTACAGTCCCTAGGGTCCAAGGCCAGAGGTGACGACCATCGAGTACCAGGGGATGCCAGTTCTGTTTGAGGCGCTCCCTGTGAAGTGTTCAGAGTTAATCCACAGATCGCACAGGAATAATAATTAGAAAGACTGCATTTTGGGTGGTAGAGCTTCGGGGAGTAGCTGTATTGCTTTTGAAAGACAGTAGCGTCTCCCTGGAATATAGTCTAACCTGGTTCAAGGATGAGCAGGCAGCATAGCTGGCAGTGGACGCAATTTGATGTGGACGGGCACAGACAGGCTTGCCTTTGGCATGTCAGTGGCACACCCGCTGCACATGTCTACTGCATGTCTGCGGCATGAGCTTGCCTCAGTAGAGGAGTACGGAACAAATAGGCCTAACCGCTAGAGCGCTCACTCCCCAAGATGGTGTCTCTGCAGTGGCACGTGGAGTAGGAGGAAAAATGGTGTTCCTCTCCAGCTCAAAATTCAAATGATTACCCCCAAGATGAGCAAAGTGAGTATAGTGCTAAATTGTGCAAAGATTCTCCCCTCACAATAAAATCAACATTTTCAATTTGGCATAAAAATCGGCACAAATAATTATTGCAGACAATTGTAGAATGACACAAGAACTGTGCAAAATTCTCCCCCCCACACACACACACACAATTAACTCAACTATTTCCATTTGGCAAAAAAACTGGCATAAAAATATTACAAAGAGTTGCAGACTGACACTCAAAAAACATGTAGATTACCAGCAGATAGCAGTCTCCACATCATGGGAAGATAACTGATTGTTTTGAGACCATACAAATGACTCAGGGAGAAATAAAGAACTATGGAAACTCCTGTGATTTAAGCATCATCCTAACATTACATGAATTGTTTTACATTTGGTTTACTATTTTTAAACAATTAATTTATATATAAATGAGATTTTCACGTTACTAAATTGAATATGTTTTAGATAGATTGTGGCTCCTTTATGTCATCAAGTCCTCATAATGATTATGTCGTTTATGAGTGATTCCTTAGGGCCCAGATGAATATGTAAATATGCAATGACACTTGGTTGACTTCCACACTTTAACATGTTGGATGTGGAGACACATTGCACAATGTTTTGAGATTAGATGAAAGGTCGCATCATCAGCATTGATTGATTTTGATTTGATTAATTCAATTAGTTCCTCAAAATAACTTGGGACTAAATTGCATTGAATATAGCTCCTAAATTAAATCTGAGGTCATACTATCAATATTGATTGATTTTGATCTGATTGATTTAATTAGATTGTAGTCTGTGGGATGAATTAGTGCCCCAATAGAACTGTTACCAAATTGCACCAAACAATGCAAGGGAGATAAGATTGCAAATTACTATTGACCACTGAAGGTGAAGTACAATAAACTAATTAAAAATAGTAATCTCTACTATGCTGCAAGATGTATAAGACATTGACACTTCATAGGAGGCAAAGACTAATCACCATCATTACAACATCCTAGATCATAATAAGAGGAAAATACAACATTGACATATAAATTAGACGAGTAAATGAATGTGTTCACCATAAGGTGACAAATGGGCCATTTTAATGAACAAACCTATATTTTTAACTTGACTCTGTAATCGGCACCTATATGAAATAATGGTACCCTAATAAAATTTTAAATCAAACTGTGCAGTTGCCGTCAACCAATATTGGTTGTGACACATAAAAATGTACTGACACAATGTACTGATATACATGTGAGGTAGACTGTCACCATGGTAAAAATCAACATTTAGACAGAAGATTCTGTACAATTGAGAAATAATGCACACACAGTTTAAAAGTTTTTATTTGCATCATTCTGTATGCATTTTGATTTTAGCAACCCAATATTAGCATGTCCTCAGTGCAAACACAGAATAAATGACAAAATGGTGAACACAATTTCCCCCTACATCAATCAATGTTCCTCATAATGTGGTCTTATTGTTTAAGTATTGCAAGTAAGGATGGACTAACAATCATGCAAGGATCCAGACACAAACCCATGTAGCATAGAAGACCATTTTATTAGGACGGGTTCATAGTTTCAAGTTCATTATTATCAAGTACAATACATGAACCATAGAATCTTCAATAATACATAAAGCTTCTTGATGTCCCTTCTTCCTTAACGAGTCCCAAACTTTGCAGCAATTCCTCAGCACAAATTGACATGCATTCCCAACAACATCATCTTTTGCATCTGCCATTCCCTCACCTTCCCTTGCATTACTGAATTTCTCTCTTACCCAGCCTATCAATCATCTCCAAATGAACTTGCTTTCTCCAAAAAACACCTCTTCACCCCCTGTGAGTTTTCCCCTCTCCCTGAGGTGTGGATTCGCCCACACCTGACTCTCCATCCCCCTTAAAAGTGCCTCCCAATAGCTACATCCTGTCATATCATGGTACGCCATTAACAAAGTGTTGCTATCATATAAGCCTTAACAGCAAACAAAATTGAGAAAAATTATCTAGGGTGGTTGGGTGGAACTAGCAACTAATTGCCTTGCAGCCTCCCTCACAAAATGACTACCACAAAAATGCTGCTTATGCAATGCAGCAGAAACTACTAATACTTAAGACCCACCCCCACTAACCTACTAACCTATCCCTGACCCCCTGCTTTCCGTAGCGCAACAGGATTAGTATGGGCAACTCAACAATAGTCGTTAGATTCAAAACTAGTACTAGAGGCGATCTGTTTTAGAGAAGTATAATGTGACTGAGTTTGCTTGTCATAGAAATATTGTGGAGATTAATTGAATCACTAATCTATTTTGTTTATCTTCTTCATTTCTTACATCAGCACCCATGGGCAAGAAGAGGGACGTTCAGATGACAGGTCTAGGAGTAGCTGGTCAGCCGATGCCAGCCACAAGTGCCACTGCTGAGGGCTCTACTGACCCCAATAAATCCTATTATTTATTATTATTTCCCTAATGTTGGGTTTTATGATTGTTGTGGGCTTATGATAGAATCTTGGGGCATTGGAATGTTGGTGCTGGGTTCCAAGATGGGAGTTGCTGCCAGGAGGCTGGTGTTCCTGGTGAGAAATAAAGTTCTCTGACACCCTTACCTGTCGTCTTCCTTCCACGTGGTGACGAGGAAGGATACGAACCCACTAGTGCAAAGCACAATGGATTACATTTTTGTTTCATTCCTGTTATACCTGCATTATCTTTCTTTTTCCTTTTATGGTTTTCTTTTTTGGTAGCTGACTTTTTCTGGTCTCTATTCTAGTCTCTAGTTCACTTATCTTCTGCTTTGTTGGTAATCTTTCTCTCTCTGCTATATATCTTGGGGTACTGTAAGACTAAAAATAACACATTTTGGTACTCTACTGTATAGCGTCAAGATTGCAGGCCCAAGGAAGCTAGTATTATTAATAATATTCACCACGTATGTTTGCTGAGAAAAGGCTTTCTTTTTCATGCTCATGCTCTAACTGTTGAATTTGCAATAGAGTGACCATGGTCATCATGGACCACGCCCTCCAATGTTGTGTGCTGCTGTCTTGTTCATTTATTCATTATACGAGGAGTTCCCAATGACAGTGCAGCATGGCTGGAAAAAAAGCATGAGGTCCCACTCCCATTGCATTTGCCAACTAACACCATATGTCTTTTATTGACCACTATTACACCCCTGCCTTGTCTAACTTTGTGAACCAATCAAACGCCCAGAGTGATATGTTTGTTAGAAGATACTGCAGTGTTAACTGAAATGTAGTGATGTATTGCAGTTGTATTTAGGGTGGTGCATCTGACATCTAAAATATGTATAATGTTTTATTCTAGCCACACTGAACAACAGTGATGTCGGCTCCAGTGCCGCTGCAGGAGGAGACGAGTCCGTTGGAGGGGGAGAAGCAGTAGAAGGGACGGGCACTGGTAAGTCACATAATTTCTTGCACTTACTATACTCACTAGCTAGTACCAGGGCATCATCAACACGTGACCATGACCCCCCCAGAGCTTTACCAGCTGCAGCAGTGGTTGAGTTATTATGGCCTCTTCTATCTGCAACTGAACTCACCAAAAACTCACATAATGAGCATTAATGGCTCGAGGGAAACATGAAAGAACGGAAGGTTAAAAGAAAGGAAATGGTGTAGGAGTGAAAGAGTGGGTGGGTGAAAGAAGGGTGCGTGGGTGGGTAAAGGGATGGATGGGCAAAAAGATGGTTAGAAGAAAGGGTGGATAATTGAATGGATGGACAATGGATTGGAAATGTTGGTGAAATACTGGATGAGAGAAAGTAAAGCTTAATCATGGTGGATATGGGTGAATTAAAATGAAAGGATGCATGAATATTTGGATTGTTTGGATGAATAAGCAAGACAGCTCTTCTCAGGAGGAGCATGATGCTCACCTGCTTTGCTTATTTTGTTTATGTAGGGTTATCAAAGCTATGGTTCAAAGTGGGGGGTATTTTTTATTTTTTGTTCCACTCCCTTGACTCACTGTATTTGTTAAGTGAGCCAGATGTATCCCACCCATCATTCATCAACGCTCTCTTGGCCTATTGCATTTTTTGTCACCTATGACCACGGATTCAGTATGGGTAAATTTGTGACTGCAGTGTTGGCTGTGCAATGTGCGTCTGCTTCAGTACAAGCAGCATTTACAATGTTTTTAATGCATTACAAACTGAACACACAAGGTGTGTTGTTTTCCTTCACCCACTCACTTACCTCTTAGTACTTCACTCCTTTATTTTTTCCTATGTTCTTCCATCCCAGCCTACCAAATTGGAAAATTCATTCTTGGCCTGTGCCACATTTCATTTTATAAGCATGTGAAGTGATTCCAGAATATATTTCATGGTTTCCCATAATGGATTTATTTTACATCTGTTCGGATTTTTCCCTTACGACTTGTACAGTGACTAAATAAGCCAAAGATGATGAATTTATGATCAGTGTAGTGGCCCCTCTATTGTGTATAAAAAAAGCTCTTCCCTACCTGTCTAATCCCTCTACCCTACCCCCTGCAGTAGATTAAATCAAGTTTCCTTTCCTTACTTACTGCTCAGCAAATTTATTTGTTGGAAATATTATGTGGTGGTAGATGATGCCACAGAGTAAAGTGGAAGTAAGTGCATGATTTGATGTCAAGTTTGGTGTATGGGACACACAGTGACAAATGGGCCAAATACAATCGCTGTATTGCATTCCATAATTTTCCCCAATGTCTTCTTAGGGCAGACCGGATAATATTAATATCCGCATTTCATAAATGAAGTGTGTGCTGTAGTATCTTATTTATTATTCATCTGCCTCTTTGGTGTCAGGGTAGAAAGAGAAATGCATTTGGAGAAGAGCAGGGCCATTGGAATTAAAATTGATAATTGTCAACTACAGCTGCCCCAGCCGCAGACAGTAGCAAACTACCTGAAGCACTGGCTAGCAATGAGCATGGCTTCATTATTTTAGCACAACACACAACTTGTACTCCATAGTACATAATGCTGCACTCATTAATAAGAGGTAATTTATTTTTCAGCTCAAAGTGTCTGTTTATAGTTATTTGAAAAGCCTTTAGAAGGTAAAAAATCAAATCACTGTTTTTTTAATCCTGTGTTTTTCGGCCTTTTAATGCTTTTCTGCCACCCAGTCAGTTATTTTATGCAAGGCAAGTGTGGGTAAAACATAAAATTGGCCTGGTGACCCTCCTAATCATAATCACATCAAAATCCAATGGCCTTAGGGGACCAGCAATGTACTGCTACTGTGCCACACAGTAATTTAAAATAATTGTTTGCACAGTCCATTATTTACAACTTGTCTTTTTTGTTTTTCTCAATATAGCTGCTCCTGCTGTCTAGCTGGACCACCTACCAGGCAGGAGATAGTGGCCTGTTTGCGGCGGCAGAGGCTGGAGCATATCCAGCAAGAGTACCAGCGGCTGGTGGACCTGGAAGAGAAGGAGGAGGAAACAAACGCTTCTCAGCCAGGTCCCAGTGCTGCTGGTTTCCCTCAGCCTCCCGGCTACTCCATCACCAGCATTGCAGCCAGCTTCCATCAACTGCCGTCACCCCCACCCACACTGACAACACCACCAGGGAATTGTTGTGCCACATTCGGCAAGAGATGGCCTCTATCGAGAGCCAGCTCATCACACTGGAGCAGAGCCTGGACCAGCTCTGGACCATCATCCACATGCTCACTTCTACCCCGTTTTTTATTTATTTTGTTTTGGTGGGACGGACTTGTTTGTTGGGGCTGGGTGGAGAGGGTGAGAAGTGAGTTGGGAGTGACTTCCTTTGGACATTTTAACTTTTGGTACTTTGGGGCTTGGGTCACTTTTGTTTGGGGAGAGGGGTGGAGTGGGTGGGTTTCTTTTTGTAATAGAATAAAGGAGAAACTATTTTATTTCATCTAAATTTATGCTGAAGTAGTTTGTTTTACTTTTACTTTGTACTGCTGCCTTCAGCTTTTACATAGTCTGTGCTGATAAGAGAGAGTGTAGCAATTAGCTATAGAGTTATACTTCTCTGACTATCTTGACCATTAGGGGGAATGCTGCCATGACCTATATTGTCTACAACAACCTAGATAAACAATAGTAGCAGTTAGTTAGTTACTTACTGTGAGAAGTTGGCCTGGCATATGCTGTCCACTAATTATAGTGGGCACCTTGCACCAGTCCAAATCGACTCTTATGGTAGGTAGGTTAAAGACAACCTTATTGAAAGCTATCCTAGTGGTAGCTGTGGAGAGCAGCCTTCAGGCTAAGTCTTGAAGGAATGTAAAGCAGCTTGTTTTACCAGTCTATAATCTCTTGAGTGACCAAATGAAAGAGCACCACACCAGGTATATATTCAAAATATATGTATTTATTACTAAACACACCCCTCTAGTCTCTTTATGAGGCTAGAGTTCGAAATACATAGGTTATAAGATCTTAAATCACAGTAATAGCACAAATACACGTTTGGGCCCTAGGGGCGTACCAAACCATATACCAATAAAGTGGTATGCGAACCACGACTGAACTAGACACTAGGCCTAGAGCCTCTAGAAGTGCTTGGACCACAAGGAACCACCCAAGGTAGTGACACAGGGGACCCACGGGAGACGCGTGCAGTGTAAATACACAACCGCGATACGCCGTTAACTTCTATGGAGAAAGTCGGGATCGGGAAAATAGAGGAAAGGGACACTTTAAAGAGGACTAGGACAAAACCCTTTGAGATCTAGGACTTTGAAGAGTCTCTACCCACGGGAGCACCGGAGTACTTGTGTTACCTCACCCAGGGAAGCCGGGTGCCTAGGTGCCTTTCGGGGTCGGGTTTCGTCGTCGTTTCTTATGGCGATCTGCTGCAAAGTGCTGCTGGCGACCAGGAGAAAAGTGTCCGGGTGGATCCAAGAGTGGATCGGAGTTCTGAAGAACCTGAAAGCAGAGGGGACAGAGTCTGGGTCACTAGCCAGTGACCAGGAGGGCGATGGACAGATGCCCACCGATGTCGAGTGCTTCAAGTTCGTTGACGGTCGTCTTGACTCTTCAGCCACGAGGTCCGGGAGGCGTTGTCGGCGACCAGGAGCAGGATTCGGGCTGTTGCTCGATGTCTGTCGAGTGCAGAGGTGTCGGCGACCAGATTGGACCCAACAGGCCTTGGCAACGGCAAGTCTCGAGTAAGATGTAGATCGTCGATGATGCAGACCAGCAAGGTCTGGGGAACTCACCCAGCAAGGGTAAGTGAGGGCAGGCCTGGAGCAACCAGACTGCCAAGTAAAGAAAAGATTGGCCTTCGGTAAGGGCTACTAGCCAACGGGCTAGCGACCGCGAAGGAGCCTCGTGACGCCGCACGTGGAGCTGGCTTACAGGACACTCGTGGAGTGGGGGCCAGTGATCTTCAGTGCAGGTGGTGCTGGAGGCTAGGGCTACTCGGAGCCCAAAGCACGACTTCTTGGGAGACCCAGAAGATGGTGCACTTGCAAATGTGCTCGGTGTCCAGGGGTCACGGTCTCACGTTACCCACGATAGCCACGGGCCTCACCTTTGCTGGGGACTCAGGGTAGCCTCGGGGAAGTCTGAGAATCCACCTCTGGTGATGCGATGACTTCGGCGTCCGACAGGAGCTTCAGTGATGCGAACCGGACAGATGCTTCTTTGGTGCCTGCCAAGCAGGGGAGTCACTCCTTGACCCCAAGGGAGATTCTTCAGTCCTCTAATCGTGAGTAGAGCGTCGAAGGTCCAGGATTCTGTTTCAGAGTTTCGTCCAGGTATAATCTAAAGTCCTAAGGACTGGGTTCCTACCTTTATTCCAAAAATAGGGGATGGACTACTCTGTGGCCCCACCTATGGGTGGGTCAGGGCAGAGGGGTGGCTACACCCCTTTCCCTTTGTCCAGTTCGCGCCAAAGCAGGGGCTGCAAGCCCCTGATCCGGTTTGAACTGGGGTATGCACAGGGACACCAAATGTGCCCCCAGTGCAGGACTTCAAAGCACCCGAAAGTGCTCCCGCCCAGCCCCAATACACATTGTCCTGTCTGGGGAGGTGGTCACACCTCCCTGGGACAGGAAACCTATTGTCCAGGCCTCCCCTGCCGGAGTTTCGTCCAGCAGCAGGAGGCCAGACTCGTGTCTGTGGCAGCAGCATCCATTTTGTGATGCCAGGGCTCTGGAAAGAAGTTACCGGACTCGTCAGAGTTAACATGCCTTTCCCTCTAGAAGGGTGGAATGCTACCCCCGCCGCCAGGATTGGCGGGGGGTAGTATTCCAAGATGTTTGACACCAAACACGACATGTTTTGGTGCAGCCATTCCATAGTTAGCATTTTACCGCGAGGATATAATGCGTTTAAGAGTATATGGTCAGGCTGCACTACAAACAGCATCAGAGATGGTCTCCGAACGCTGCAGAGGGCCCTGCTCATGCAGGGGCACCCTCTCACATAAGAACCATGCACTCTGCCTTTAGGATTGATAAGGCCTGCCTTAGGAGTGACTTATAGGTTTATATGTGTGTATGCATTTAGTGATATAGGTAACCTATACCACAGCAAGGGGTGCATGCACCACCTTACCCAGGCTGCAGTAGCAGACCTGTGGTGTCAGTTTGGATGGCCTACCAGGGGTGGCATAATACCTGCTGCAGCCCCTGGCAGGCCTCTGAGGTACCTATGCCCTTGGTACATAGTATACCAT
Organism: Calotriton arnoldi; assembly: GCA_963921515.1. Taxonomy (NCBI): domain Eukaryota; kingdom Metazoa; phylum Chordata; class Amphibia; order Caudata; family Salamandridae; genus Calotriton; species Calotriton arnoldi. The sequence goes on along the minus strand of CAWUFW010024970.1, from coordinate 24,665 downwards.
ATACTAGGGACTTACAAGGGCACTCCAGATCCCAATCAGAGATGTGCCTAAGGCACATGGAGACCCTTTTAAAGAGGAAACAGCTAGGCTGGGGTTCTGAATAGCAGGGCCCCAGCCAGACTAATGTCGAAAACCAGTGAAGTATCAGCAAAAAGTGGGGGTACCCCTGTGAAGCAGATCCTACTCTCCTACACAACCCCCCAAACGTAGGGACATTAAACTAACCTTGCCCAGTTAAGTCTTCATGTTCTAAGTGGAAATACCTAGAGAGTCCATCTGCATTCGCATGGTTACTCCCAGGCCTATGTTCCACTGTAAAGTCCATCCCCTGTAGGGAAATGGACCACCTAAGCAGTTTGGGGTTTTCACCCTTCATTTGTTTTAGCCATAAGAGGGGCTTATGGTCTGTCTGAACCAGGAAGTGTGTACCAAACAAGTATGGCCTCAACTTCTTCAGAGCCCAGACCACAGCAAAGGCCTCCCTCTCTATGGCTGACCAACGTTTCTCTCTAGGGGTCAGCCTTCTGCTAATAAAAGCTACTGGCTGATCCTGACCTTCTTCATTCAATTGTGACAGTACAGCCCCTACCCCCAATTCAGATGCATCAGTTTGAACAATGAACTTCTTGGAGTAATCAGGACTCTGCAGAATTGGAGCAGTGCACATGGCCTGCTTGAGGTCATCAAATGCCTTTTGACAGCTAACTGTCCACTGAACCTTTTTGGGCATTTTCTTAGAAGTTAAGTCATTCAAGGGTGTCACTATTGATCCATACCCCTTGACAAATCTCCTATAGTACCCAGTCAGGCCTAAGAAGGCTCTCACCTGAGTCTGGGTAGTGGGAGCAGTCCAGTCCATGATGGTCTGGATCTTGCTCTGCAAAGGTTGAACCTGGCCTCCACCCACAAGGTGGCCCAGGTACACAACCTGACTCTGCCCTATCTGGCACTTAGTGGCCTTGATAGTCAGGCCTGCCTTTTGCAGGGCCTGTAAAACATTCCTGAGGTGGACCAGGTGATCCTCCCAGGTGGAGCTAAAGACAGCAATATCATCTAGATAAGCTGCACTATAGGCCTCCAGTCCTGTGAGAACTGTGTTCACCAACCTCTGGAAAGTGGCAGGTGCATTTTTCAGACCAAAGGGCATCACCACAAATTGATAATGCCCACTAGGGGTTGAAAATGCTGTTTTGGGCTTTGCAGCATCAGCTAGTCTGATCTGCCAGTAGCCAGCTGTTAGGTCAAATGTGCTGAGATATTTGGCAGAGGCCAAAGTATCTATGAGCTCATCTGCCCTGGGTATTGGATGGGCATCAGTCCTAGTGACTGCATTGAGGCCCCTGTAGTCTACACAAAACCTCATCTCTCTTTTCCCACCACTGGTGTGAGGTTTAGGTACTAGGACTACTGGACTAGCCCAAGGGCTATCTGAGGGCTCAATCACTCCCAATTCCAACATCTTCTGGACTTCAGTCCTGATACAGTCCCTGACATGGTCAGGTTGCCTATAAATCTTGTTTTTAATAGGCAGACTGTCCCCAGTGTCCACTTCATGAGTGCACCAGGTGGTCTGACTGGGTGTCAGAGAAAACATGTGTCTAAACTGATTGAGGACTTGCCTGCAATCAGTTTGTTGCTGGGTAGTGAGGCTGCCTGCCAAGGCTACACCATCAACTGACCCATCGTCAGGGTTCTGTGAGAGCAGGTCAGGGAGTGGGTCACTCTCTTCCTCCTGCCCTTCATCAGTAGCCATGAGCAAGCCCATGTCTGCCCTGTCCACATATGGCTTAAGTCTGTTGACATGGAGAACCCTGTGGGGACTCCTGGGTGTTCCCAGGTCTACTAAGTAAGTGACCTCACCCTTCTGCTCAACAATAGTGTGGGGTCCACTCCATTTGTCTTGGAGAGCTGCTGGGGCCACTGGCTCCAACACCCACACCTTCTGTCCTGGCTGGTAAACAGTTAGGACAGCCTTTTGGTCATGCCAGGCCTTTTGAAGTTCCTGGCTAGCCTCAAGGTTTTTGGTTGCCTTTTTCATGTACTCAGCCATCCTGGAGCGGAGACCAAGTACATAGTCCACTATATCTTGCTTTGGGGGCTTGAGAGGTAACTCCCATCCTTCCTTCACCAAGCACAGTGGACCCCTCACAGGGTGGCCAAACAGAAGTTCAAAAGGGCTGTAACCAACCCCTTCTGAGGCACCTCCCTATATGCGAATAAAAGGCAGGGCAAGAGTATGTCCCATCTACGCCTAAGCTTTTCTGGGAGCCCTTTAATCATGCCCTTCAAGGTTTTGTTGAATCTCTCAACTAAACCATTGCATTGTGGGTGATAGGGTGTGGTGAACTTATAAGTAACTCCACACTCCTTCCACATTGCTTTTAAGTACCCAGACATGAAGTTTGCACCCCTGTCTGATACCACCTCCTTAGGAAAGCCCACTCTTGAGAAAATTCCCAGGAGGGCCCTTGCCACCACAGGTGCTGTAGTGGTCCTAAGGGGTATAGCCTCTGGATACCTGGTGGCATGATCCACTACCACCAGTATAAATCTGTGCCCAGATGCTGTTTGGGGATCCATGGGACCAACAATGTCAATCCCTACCCTCTCAAAGGGCACCCCCACCACAGGTAGTGGTATCAGGGGGCCTTTGTAGTGCCACCTGCTTTGCCACTGGCTTGGCAGGTTACACAGGAGCGACAAAACTCCTTACTGTCTTCAGACATGTGGGGCCAGTGAAAGTGAGGGACAATTCTGTCCCAAGTCTTGTTCTGGCCCAGGTGTCCTGCTAAGGGAATATCATGGGCTAGGGTCAATAGGAAGCCCCTGAACTTCAAAGGTATTACCAACCTCCTGGTAGCACCAGGCTTGGGGTCTCTACTCTCTGAGTACAGGAGTCCATCATCCCAATACACTGTATGGGGACCACTAGCTTTCCCAGCAGCCTCAGCAGCAGCTTGCTGTCTGAGGGGTTCAAGGAGGGGCAGCTCTGCTGCTCCTGGCTCAGATCTGCCCTAGAAGGTCCCCCTGTCCCCAAGAACTCAACCTGGTCAGGCTCAAGTTCCTCTGGGACAGTTCCTTCTTCAGGGCTGAGATCATCCCCCTCAAGGGACTGATCTTCCTCCTGAGCCAAGGGGAAGGCACTGCCTTAACCCTACTACTCCTCCTCTTGGAAGGCACTTGGTCCATTCTTCCAGAATCCAAGGCCTGTTCAGTTTTAGACAGTTTAGCTTGTGACCTGGTCACAGCAAACACATCTGCAGGGATCCCCAGCATTTCTGCATGGGTCCTGAGCTCCACTTCTGCCCAAGCAGAAGTCTCTAAGTCATTGCCAAGCAAGCATTCGACTGGTAGGTTTGCACTTACCACAACCTTCTTAAGGCCAGTTACCCCTCCCCAGGAGAAGTTAACAACTGCCAGAGTATGGTCTGTTCTGACATTGCTAGCATTGGTCACTTGGTACATTTCACCAAGTATAACTTGCCCAGGTAGCACAAGGTCTTGTGTCACCATTGTGACACTTGCCCCTGTGTCCCTAAATGCCAAAGCCTCTCGTCCATTGATTAAAGGCTGTTGTCTGTACTTGCCCAGATTACTGGGACTCACAGTGGAGGTCACATCCATGCCTCCATCACAGACTAACACAGCCTGAGTCAGTTCCCTGACTAAGTCAGAGCCCAACTCAGTTCCCAGGGTGAACCCTACTAAACCCTTGGCTGGAGCACTTCCACCAACTGTACTAGGGGGAACAGGTGCCTTAGGGGCATTGGTGGATGCTGGACTGGAGTCTTTGGACTTGGTGCAATCACTGGTCCAGTGGGTCTTTTGCTTACAGACCTTGCACCATGGTTTTCTTTGGCCTTTACCCTTGGTAGACTGGGAATCCCCACCAGAAGAAGATTTTTGGGGGCCTGATGAAGACTTTTGATCTTTACCCTTCTCCCCACCCTTGTCAGAGTTCTTAGCATCTTGCTTCTTGGTTTCCCCACCTTGGTTCTGTACCTTCTGCTTCACCCTGGTTCTGACCCATTTGTCTGCCTTCTTTCCCAATTCTTGGGGAGAGGTCAGATCAGAGTCAACCAGGTACTGATGCAACAGCTGGTTTTGACAGTTATTAAGAATCTGCTCCCTCATTATCAGATTATACAATCCTGAGAAGTCACACACCTTACTGCCCATCAACCAGCCTTCCAGAGCCTTGGCAGAACAATCCACATAGTCTACCCAGTCTTGAGTCTGTGCTTTTTGGGTGTCTCTGAACTTCAACCTGTACTGTTCAGTGGTTAGGCCAAACCCATCAATAAGAGCACTCTTCAAGACCTTGTAATTGTCAGCATCCTCCTCTCTAACAGTGAGGAGCTTGTCTCTACCTTTGTCAGCAAAGGAGAGCCACAAGATTGCTGCCCACTGCTCCTGAGGGACCTTCTGTACTTTACAGGCCCTCTCTAAAGCAGTTATCCATTTGTGGATATCATCCCCACTCTGGTAGGGAGGGACAATCTTGCTCAGGTTCCTATGGTCATAGGACCTTTCCCTATCTCTAGGGATATGGCTGCCACCATGGGACTCTAGTCCCAACTTTCTTCTCTCTTTAAGGAGATCTAGGGATTCTCTATCTAAAGCCAATTGCTTCTTCCTGATCTCCAGTTGAGTTTCCTCATACTGGACCAGTCTCTTTCTTCTCTCATGAGAGGATTCCCTCCTGTGAGAAGAAACAGAGCTCCCTATTGAGGTGCCAGAGTGGTTAGACTCCTGAGAAGGAGACCTAGACTTTCTGAGCACACTCATAATCCTTCCTGGGGGACAAAGGTGTGGTTCTCCAGATCCTCATCTTCATCTTCCCCAGAAGGGATTGGGTTTTCCAGGTCAGGGTCATTGTCACCCTCCTGGTCAGTTTCAGAGGGGGCTGGGGGTAGTAGTACCCCTGGCCCCTTCCTCATCTGCTGGCCCACCCTCTGCTCCTACCCCTTCAGTCTCTGAGGACTTACTAAGATCATAAGCCACCAACATCTCCTGGAGGTGTTGGGTGGTGGGACTTTGGCCTGTCCTTAATTTCCTCACGTTACACAAAGCTCTCAGTTCCAAGAATGGGAGTGTGTCATACTTGGAGGGGAAGCTCAATGGCTTCCTGCAGGGCATCTCTAGATCCTGCTTTTAAAGACATTACTAGTGTGGTGTGGTGTATGCACTACCTACTCTAGTGTGGCCTACTAAACTCTCTTGAGTTGTAGAAAGGGTTGTGCTATCCCTTAACACACAACTCTAAGTTCAGTAGAACTTACTGATATTCTAAGCTTAAATTATATGTACCTTAGGTACCTTTAGTGGTTTTCAGTTGATCAATTCAATTGAGATTATCTGGTAAAACAATAGCAAGCTGGAATCCCACACGCTGCACACCAATGTGAGAAGTTGGCCTGGCATATGCTGTCCACTAATTATAGTGGGCACCTTGCACCAGTCCAAATCGACTCTTATGGTAGGTAGGTTAAAGACAACCTTATTGAAAGCTATCCTAGTGGTAGCTGTGGAGAGCAGCCTTCAGGCTAAGTCTTGAAGGAATGTAAAGCAGCTTGTTTTACCAGTCTATAATCTCTTGAGTGACCAAATGAAAGAGCACCACACCAGGTATATATTCAAAATATATGTATTTATTACTAAACACACCCCTCTAGTCTCTTTATGAGGCTAGAGTTCGAAGTACATAGGTTATAAGATCTTAAATCACAGTAATAGCACAAATACACGTTTGGGCCCTAGGGGCGTACCAAACCATATACCAATAAAGTGGTATGCGAACCACGACTGAACTAGACACTAGGCCTAGAGCCTCTAGAAGTGCTTGGACCACAAGGAACCACCCAAGGTAGTGACACAGGGGACCCACGGGAGACGCGTGCAGTGTAAATACACAACCGCGATACGCCGTTAACTTCTATGGAGAAAGTCGGGATCGGGAAAATAGAGGAAAGGGACACTTTAAAGAGGACTAGGACAAAACCCTTTGAGATCTAGGACTTTGAAGAGTCTCTACCCACGGGAGCACCGGAGTACTCGTGTTACCTCACCCAGGGAAGCCGGGTGCATAGGTGCCTTTCGGGGTCGGGTTTCGTCGTCGGTTCTTATGGCGATCTGCTGCAAAGTGCTGCTGGCGACCAGGAGAAAAGTGTCCGGGTGGATCCAAGAGTGGATCGGAGTTCTGAAGAACCTGAAAGCAGAGGGGACAGAGTCTGGGTCACTAGCCAGTGACCAGGAGGGCGATGGACAGATGCCCACCGATGTCGAGTGCTTCAAGTGCGTTGACGGTCGTCTCGACTCTGCAGCCACGAGGTCCAGGAGGCGTTGTCGGCGACCAGGAGCAGGATTCGGACTGGTGCTCGATGTCTGTCGAGTGCAGAGGTGTCGGCGACCAGATTGGACCCAACAGGCCTTGGCAACGGCAAGTCTCGATGTAAGATGAAGATCGTCGATGATGCAGACCAGCAAGGTCTGGGGAACTCACCCAGCAAGGGTAAGTGAGGGCAGGCCTGGAGCAACCAGACTGCCAAGTAAAGAAAAGATTGGCCTTCGGTAAGGGCTACTAGCCAACGGGCTAGCGACCGCGAAGGAGCCTCGTGACGCCGCACGTGGAGCTGGCTTACAGGACACTCGTGGAGTGGGGGCCAGTGATCTTCAGTGCAGGTGGTGCTGGAGGCTAGGGCTACTCGGAGCCCAAAGCACGACTTCTTGGGAGACCCAGAAGATGGTGCACTTGCAAATGTGCTCGGTGTCCAGGGGTCACGGTCTCACGTTACCCACGATAGCCACGGGCCTCAGCTTTGCTGGGGACTCAGGGTAGCCTCGGGAAGTCTGAGAATCCACCTCTGGTGATGCGATGACTTTGGCGTCCGGCGGGAGCTTCAGTGATGCGAACCGGACAGATGCTTCTTTGGTGCCTGCCAAGCAGGGGAGTCACTCCTTGACCCCAAGGGAGATTCTTCAGTCCTCTAATCGTGAGTAGAGCGTCGAAGGTCCAGGATTCTGTTTCAGAGTTTCGTCCAGGTATAATCTAAAGTCCTAAGGACTGGGTTCCTACCTTTATTCCAAAAATAGGGGATGGACTACTCTGTGGCCCCACCTATGGGTGGGTCAGGGCAGAGGGGTGGCTACACCCCTTTCCCTTTGTCCAGTTCGCGCCAAAGCAGGGGCTGCAAGCCCCTGATCCGGTTTGAACTGGGGTATGCACAGGGACACCAAATGTGCCCCCAGTGCAGGACTTCAAAGCACCCGAAAGTGCTCCCGCCCAGCCCCAATACACATTGTCCTGTCTGGGGAGGTGGTCACACCTCCCTGGGACAGGAAACCTATTGTCCAGGCCTCCCCTGCCGGAGTTTCGTCCAGCAGCAGGAGGCCAGACTCGTGTCTGTGGCAGCAGCATCCATTTTGTGATGCCAGGGCTCTGGAAAGAAGTTACCGGACTCGTCAGAGTTAACATGCCTTTCCCTCTAGAAGGGTGGAATGCTACCCCCGCCGCCAGGATTGGCGGGGGGTAGTATTCCAAGATGTTTGACACCAAACACGACATGTTTCGGTGCAGCCATTCCATAGTTAGCATTTTACCGCGAGGATATAATGCGTTTAAGAGTATATGGTCAGGCTGCACTACAAACAGCATCAGAGATGGTCTCCGAACGCTGCAGAGGGGCCCTGCTCATGCAGGGGCACCCTCTCACATAGGAACCATGCACTCTGCCTTCAGGATTGATAAGGCCTGCCTGAGGAGTGACTTATAGGTTTATATGTGTGTATGCATTTAGTGATATAGGTAACCTATACCACAGCAAGGGGTGCATGCACCACCTTACCCAGGCTGCAGTAGCAGACCTGTGGTGTCAGTTTGGATGGCCTACCAGGGGTGGCATAATATATGCTGCAGCCCCTGGCAGGCCTCTGAGGTACCTATGCCCTTGGTACATAGTATACCATATACTAGGGACTTACAAGGGCACTCCAGATCCCAATCAGAGATGTGCCTAAGGCACATGGAGACCCTTTTAAAGAGGAAACAGCTAGGCTGGGGTTCTGAATAGCAGGGCCCCAGCCAGACTAATGTCGAAAACCAGTGAAGTATCAGCAAAAAGTGGGGGTACCCCTGTGAAGCAGATCCTACTCTCCTACACCAGGGCTCTGGAAAGAAGTTACCGGACTAGTCAGAGTTAACATGTCTTTCCCTCTAGAAGGGTGGAATGCTACCCCCGCCGCCAGGATTGGCGGGGGGGTAGTATTCCAAGATGTTTGACACCAAACACGACATGTTTAGGTGCAGCCATTCCAAAGTTAGCATTTTACCGCGAGGATATAATGCGCTTAAGAGTATATGGTCAGGCTGCACTACATACAGCATCAGAGATGGTCTCCAAACGCTGCAGAGGGGCCCTGCTCATGCAGGGGCACCCTCTCACATAGGAACCATGCACTCTGCCTTTAGGATTGATAAGGCCTGCCTTAGGAGTGACTTATAGGTTTATATGTGTGTATGTATTTAGTGATATAGGTAACCTATATCACAGTAAGGGGTGCATGCACCACCTTACCCAGGCTGCAGTAGCAGACCTGTGGTGTCAGTTTGGATGGCCTTCCAGGGGTGGCATAATACATGCTGCAGCCCTTGGTAGGCCTCTGAGGTACCTATGCCCTTGGTACATAGTATACCATATACTAGGGACTTATAAGGGCACTCCAGATTCCAATCAGAGATGTGCCTAAGGCACATGGAAACCTTTTTACAGAGAAAGCAGATAGACTGGGGCCCTGAATAGCAGGATCCCAGTCCAACTAAGTCATAAACCAGCAAAACACCATAAAAAAAGTGGGGGCAACCATATAGTCAGATTCCACCTTCCTACAACAGCCACTCCCTGAGGGCAGGTTTTCACACACACCACACCCATCCGGCACAGGTGTCACAGGCCATATGACTCAGCCAACATAAGGGGAGGACGACATCACATTCCCCTCTTCCGGTGGTGACTGGATGACGGCCGCTCCACGGTTCTCACTCATGTAGGGCCCATGAGTTTTGCGCACAGGGTTAGTGGCATCCGAGGCCTTGCGTACGGCACAAGCCTACCACCACGTGGCGCAGACTGGGGTTGCACAGGGTTAGTGGCACACGAGGCCTTGAGTAAGGCACGGGCCTACCACCACGTGGCGCAGACTGGGGTTGCACAGGGTTAGTGGCACCCAGGGCCTTGCGGATGGCACAGGCACCCCGCCACGGGACGGTGACTTGGGGTGCACTGTGTCAGTGGCACCTTGAGCTGCTGAGTGGGTGTGCAGCCTGTGATGATGCCCCGTCCCGGCGGTCCGGACAGCTCAGGTTTTGTGTGCCCTGCTGGACCGCAGTGTAGGCCAGAGCCAGCGGGCAGCGCGGGCCTACCGCCATGTGGCGTCGCTTCCGGGATCCCACAGTTGGTGGCACCCATTGGGCTGAGCGGGTGTGCAGCCTGCGATGGTGCCGGGTGCACTGGTATGTCCTCTGCCATGGAGTAATCAAGACCCAGCACCAAATATGAGACCTGGTGGCCTGCAGAGTGGGGCTGCATGATGTGGAGGGTGCCATGTCCGCGGGCCCCGGGCTTGTGGCTTGCAGCGGCACGTGGTGGGACCTCCTGTCTACGCGCCGGTGGCGGAAGGTGAGCATTGAGGCCTGGGTGTGCATGGGCGGGCATGCGATGTTGTCTTGTGCAAGTGTGTGTACTGTGCCAGTCATGTATCTGGGCTCTGTTTCAGCTGATGGCTCTGAATCAGATGTGTGACCTGGTGAACTGCCCTACATACCGGCACGTGGTTGGAGACACACCGGTGGCAGCAGGTGAGCAGTGTGTCCTGGGTGCGCAGGGGCGGCACTCTCTCTCTCTCTCTCTCTCCCTCTCTTCCTCTCTCTCTCCTCTTCTCTCTCTCTCTCTCTCCCTCTCTCTCTCCCTCCCACTCTTCCTCTCTCTCTCCCTCCCTCTCTTCCTCTCTCTCTCCTCTTCTCTCTCTCTCTCTCCCTCTCTTCCTCTCTCTCTCCCTCCCACTCTTCCTCTCTCTCTCCCTCCCTCTCTTCCTCTCTCTCTCTCCTCTTCTCTCTCTCTCCCTCTCTTCTCTCTCTCTCTCCCTCCCACTCTTCCTCTCTCTCTCCTTCGCTCTCTCTGTCCTCTGATGTGCGCAGGACACACCTTCTCATCATGTTTTTTGTCTTACAGGCTGTGACCTACGTATTGTCCGGAGGGAGCGGCCATGTGTCTTCATTTCATTTCGTTGTTCATTTTAATAAAGTTTCATTTGTTGCTTCGAAAGTGAATGTGTGCTGGTCATTTCTGTGACGACACATCCATGTCACCAGTTGTGATTGTGCGGCATCAAGCGGAATATTTTGTACATGTTTAGGTGTGGCTGATGTGGCATGTCTTTGGTCGGGGGGGGTGCCAGGGAGGGGTGGTCCTGGGGGTGGTGGCGATGGGTGTTGTGACCCTCTTGGGTGTCCAGGCCGCATGATGGGTGGCTCCATGGCATCTGTTGCCCTTCCGATGTAGCCCTGGGCTGTGCTCCCTTTTGGTTTGCAGGCTGCCGTCAGACTTTACACCAGGTCAGAGCAGGTGTAGATTTCCTGGTGCTAACGCGCCTTATCGCCTGTTTTGTGTTTTTATCGCGGATGTGGCTGGTTGTTGTGAATGTTGAGGTGTGCTGTTGTCTCGACTTTTGTCACGGGAACGCCTACTCTGCATCTCATTAGGGATATTTGCGGGGGTCCTCTGTGGCGATGTTTTTTGCGGCTGCTATCGTGGGTAAACTGGTGCTGTAGGCTGTTAACACCGGCTTGTGAATGGGGAGGTAAATTTATCACGACTTTGGCTGCGATAAAGTGCCGTTAATTCGGCGATAGCTCCTTGTGAATATGCCCCTCAGTATGTGTTAGTATCTCTAGGAATAAGTGAGCTGGTGTGTGTATAACTGTATAGGTGAGTAAATGGGTGTGTGCTTAATTTTTTGCATGACTGACTAGGTGTGCGAGTACCTCTATGGATGAGTGGCGGTGTGTGAGTGTTTATATAGGTGTATGAGTGCATATAATAGTCCTGTACTGAGTGACTATAAGTATGAGTGACTGTACGGGTGAGTGAGTAGATGTGTGTGTGTAGACCTAAGAATCAGTGAGTGTGTATATAGTAATTGGTGTTGGAGTGTCTATGGTTTTGACAATGGCAGTCTGTAATTTACAGTGGGTGTATCAAAAGTTATATTAGGGTGTGAGAAGATGCATCAAATTATCACATGGATGATGTCATCAGTGATGTCATCAGTGATGTCATTTGAGATGTCATCAATGATGTCATCAGTGATGTCACTGACCATGTCATGAATGATGTAATATGTGACGTCATCAGCAGTGCATTGCGGGGGCGCGAGTTATAGTTAGCTGAACTAACTATAACGGCGGAATTTCTCTGGTTTTGTACTAGTGAAATGTCCAACTAACTATAACGTGCCTGAAACCTATGGTTTTTTCAGTGAATATATATATATATAGGGTGAAGGAGAATTGTTCATAAATATACCTCAAAATGATATGAATTTCCTCAAGTACCAAGAATGACCGACCATATATGACTGAAGCTGTTTATTACACCTAGGCTTGCTCTAGTCCAGTGCTACTCAAAGTACGGCCCGGGGCCGCATGCGACCCTCCTGAACTTTATGTGCGGCCCTCTGGTCTGTGTTTACTCAATAGAGTACTAACATTAAAATATATTAAACAAACAGGCAAGCGTTTATTTAAATGTTAATTACAGCTAAAGAGAGTTAATAACTAGGGTGTCCTGAACTACTTAACTTTAGGAACACCGTCATTTATAAAGACATCTTGCAGCAAGCGTGAAAAAATATGATAAAGTCTCTTCAAAATTCAAAAAGTGTATTTCATTAAAATAAATAACCCTTCACCTAAGTAAAGCAGATTCTATCAGCGCATTGAGAAGTATTTTTTTTAAAAGGTGAGAGTTTTCAAACATGAATTTAGAAACACTCATGCTTCCCTACCATCCTGGCAACAATGCCAATAGTGAACAAAAAGGCAAGTCAGTTAATATGTGCACCCTTTGGGTGCCTGGGGTTGCTACCATACATGAACATTATAGTTTATCATATGAAACACATGAGAAGTTTTTGTACAGCGCACATTCTGAAGTCATGTATTTCGAAGTCCTCTTGTATGTGAAAATGAAGGAAAGGGAGGGAAAGTAAAATTTAAAACAATCGCCCAGGATCACACAATTTAGTCAAGCTGGACATCCGGGATTGTTTCCGGTTTCCACATTGGGCAATTCACTTCAGCCAGTAGATGTACATGCTTCGCTTCCCCTCACGCCCACCTTATACTCGCCCCCACCCCACTCACCCCCACTCCGTGATGGTATCTGTGCGGCCCTTGGTCCAATCAGTGACCAAACCTTTTGGCCCCCGGGGAAATGTTTGCGAGAACCCATGCTCTAGTCTATTCCCTGTGATGCCGTGAGACGGAAGAAAGAGTCCTGTCCCCATAAATTGTGTTCAGTGTTCTGAATGGAGGAATCTTCGGTTTCTTAACACATCTGTATTCAATTAAAAGGCTTTAACATTAACACTCCATCATTTGACTGACAAGCCCCCGTTCAAGTCTTGCTTATAATGGAAGCGCTAAACAGCAATCAGCCTGTCTATCAGTGCCGTGCAGGTCTTTTTCTTGTCTTGGTTCCGTGTTCTTTGCTTACCGCTTCTTACAGACATTCACACTGATTGTTTCTCGTCAAGGCGCGGTTAGCACGTTGCGCATCGAAACTGCAAATGGCATTGTTTTGCTCGAGCGCAGATAACCAGTTTGTAATGTACAAAATAGTTTTTTTAATGGCTGATCCGGCTCGTGCACACTGCATAGCCCGTTCCTTAGCAACTCCCGAAGAACCTGATACAATCCCTTCCCAGCAGTGACTGACATCTGACTACGCGCCCTTTTCAATGCGCGCGACTAATCCAGACTGTCAAGGCATTTAAGGGAGCTGTAATAGAAAGCGAGTGTCGGGGATGGTTACCTTTCGCAAAGCGCCGGCTCGCCAATTTCTGGCGTTCATAGAAATTTGATCAAATGTAAATTGAGGACTCATGTAAAACAGCTCTCTGGCCTCTCTGTATGTTTGTTAATCAACAGTGCATGTGGGAATTTTTAGTAGGTTTTCTGTGTGCAGTCACACTTCATATATTTTAATAATTTGTTTGATGCCGACACAGTCGGGTGGGTGTGGAAGATCTTCCAAATTCCTTTGGAAGCGGCACTGCAGTCATGAAAATGTAGTTTAGGAAGGTTATTTGAGCACAACTATTTCTGTTTAGGGAAGTCAGTAATACGGGGCATTATCTCTACATGGTTGTGCATGCTCCTACAGGACGTTTCCGGACCTCGTTATAAGAGCACTTGATTGTGGTAGTTGACATTTTCTACGTAAATTTAGCCTCATAGTAATATAGAAATGTGTTTTAATGTTAACTAGGAAATAGAAAATGCTGTTTATTTTTTTTGAGAAAGCTCCCATTTCTATAATTCTTTCACGAGTAGGCCTCAAAACTATTCTTATTCCTTACTGTCCCTTTACTAATAATAAATGTTTTTCTTTTAATGCTGTCTTAACATTATAATTCAACTGCAAAACTTGACATTTTCGTGAAATGTGCTGTTTGCTACAACATGTATTTCTTTTCACCTCGCACCATATAATTTCATCGCATTTAGATAGTTTTCTCTGCCACATGCTTATAATAAACAATATATTAATGAAATAAAATGCTTGCTATAAGCTCTGATTTCCATGATCTAACCAGGAGCATGCTAGATATTGATATTTCATTTCATAGATTAGGCCACTGTTACACAATCGGACACTGAACAGCTGACAGAGGAGGCTTGCTAAAGATTCCTTTTGTAACATATTGTAGCCGATTTTCAAACAACAACATGCCAATATGGATGTTTACCGTGAGAATCGAGGAAGAAGATGGCAGACCATTAGAAGATCCTTTCCCATCGGCCAGGAATGAGTCAACAGTTCGAGTTTGCAACATGTTTTATGCTTTTCTATATAGTATGTGTTCCTAGCTATGGAGTCAACACATTCTATGCACACTTTCCCTGCCATGCCCCTTAGCGCTATATGGTGCTACTCTTTCCCAAGATTGCTATAAGCTCCTGCTAACAGTGATTTTTCTTCTTTTGCTTACCCTCTGTGAGGAGACTTCCTAATTTAATATATCTTAAAAGGGAGCTCTTATCAGTTCCCACTTCGATTTACTGTGTTCATTCGCTTTTGTGTGGAACTTCTTTTTTTGTTAACTTCCCCTGGCTGCTCACATTTACTAAACTTCTACTAAAGCTGTTCACAATGTTTAAGCCCCACTCACTGTCAAGATAAGATCTCTTCCCACTGTTTAAGCCCGATTCACTGTCAAGATAAGATCTCTTCCCACAGAAAAGGCAGACAACTTCTAACAGTATGCCTAGTTGTGTAAAGCAGATGCTTTAGCATTAGAACATTTGTGGCATTTCCTATTCATGCCTCAGTACCTTTCTTTGCACTTTGTAGGCATTATCGAATTGATTTTTCCGACTTAATCTATTTGGTCATTATAATCAAATTCTGAGTGTGGAAATAAACATTGTGCCTTAAGAATAAGGTTAATATACAAGAGCTATGCTATATTTTGCTACTAAACAGGCAGCCACAAGTGCAGTTACCTTGCAGACAACAGGGCCATGATTTGAATGGTGCAGCAGGTGCAGTAGCCCTGGGCCCAAAAGTTGTCAGAACTCCTCTAAGCACATAATATTACTATATTTGACTACTAAATCGACAGTCACAATTGCAGTTACCTTGCAGGAAAAAGGGATTGATTTGAATGGTGCAGCAGGTGCAGTGGCACCAGGGCCAAAAGCTATAGGGACTCCACCAAAAGCAGAGTAATGCTAAATGTTACTACTAAACAGGGAGTCACAAGTGCAGTTATCTAGCAGGCCCTAGGCCCATGATTTCAATGGTGCTGCAGGTGCAGTGGCACCGAGCCGAAAGTTGTCAGAACTCCTCTAAACACCAAATATTGCTATATTTAACTACTAAATAAGCAGTCACAAACGCAGTTATCTTGCAGGCACTAGGGGGATGATTTGAATGGTGCAGCAGGTGCAGTGGCACCGGGCCCAAATGATGTAAGAACTCCCCTAAACACCTAATATTACTATATTTAACTACCATACAGTCAGACTAAATTGCAGTTATCTTGCAGGTAAAAGGGGCTTGATTTGAATATTGCACATATATATTGCTATTACATCAATTAATTCTATTATTTCCCTCTTTCATTTCATTTTTCAAACTTTTGCCATTACTTACCCACACTATACCACTAGTAACAGCACAATATATTGCCTTTTTGTACATAAACAAGTCATAACACTTTAACAGACTTTCTCTAACTTATATTGTACAGCTACTCAGCAAGTTACAACTTACAACAAAAAATGGCTTATTATTAATCACATAGGTGAAAGCTAATGCATTTATCAATTCTTGTTACAGTTGTTTTTGTTTTTAAAAACTTCATCAAACCTCTGATCATTGATTGAACATTAAATACTGTAAGTTGATGGTCATTTTAGCAATGTAGTCAGGTTGTGCTCTATTCTAACACAGTGGCAAAGATTCATCGACCAAGAGAAAAAAATCTGCATGGAAATTCGGAGTTTCACTTATTTAGTCTGTCGGTGGAGCTGGACATAAACATTTTATGATATTTCCACTCTCGCAACATAGGCACTCAAAACAAAACAACAGACCACAAAGGACTTTTCATTTAGCATAAGATATACAACACAAAGCTGTACACCTGGAAAAAAAGCTCAAAGGTAAAATAGGCTCAAGCAACTATGTGTCAGTTAAGCAACAACTGAACTTGTATTGTCTGTGTCAGGATTTTCTGAGGAACACAAATGACACAAAATAAAAGAACAACATTTTACACTTTTGAACACACTCCTTTTGTAATTTTTAGAACACTTTATTGATCATTAACATATAAAACATAAGATTAACACTGTGATGAAAACAGAATTATGGTTTAAAAAAGCAAATAGTATATATTATAACATATTTAGAGCAATACATGTCGTTTTATGAAAGATTCATAACATTAACAAAAGGTACTTTTACAAAAATCTACATGAACAATAGGGAAATGAGAAAAAGCAAATAGAAAGAGAAAAGTCGAAAAGAGAAGAGAAGAGAAGAGAAGGAAATAGAGACAAATCTCTGTATAGTGAAAAAATAATAATGAGCATGACTATTGAGAAATGAATGGGCAGAGAAGCATACTTAATAAAGGTGGTGCATTATATATTTATAATAAAGGAGTTTCTGCAATCCCTGTATTAAAACTAGCCTCTAATTTCTTTATAATAGGTAACGGGTGACACAACCAGTAGCCTATTATAAAGAAATTATGTTGAAATTCAACTGTAATAAGTTATTACAGTTGAGTTCTGGTGCCATAATACCTCCTACCAAAGCCAGCAGTCAAAGTAAAAGGCAGGCCAGGCAATGGAGCATTATTAAAGTAGCTGTTCAAAGAACTACATCAAAACGTTGTTTATTTATTTCTTCTGCCCTCGTTTCTAGCTGTATAGTGACAAGCAAAAAGTAACTTGAAACAAGATGTTTTTTATGATTTTCCAGTTTTTGTTAACTATTTTGTACTGCAACTGCTAATATAATGTCAATGATTTCAACATTTAATATACAATCACTCCAGTCTTCTGATAAGCTGCCTATGAAGAGTTTTGCATATGAAAAAGGAACATTTGATTGAAACACAGAGGGGCATATTCACAAGCCCCTATCGTCACCACAGCGCCACTTTCAGTGACGTTGTGGTGGCGATAGGCGCCTCGCCTTATTCACAAGGCAGCGTTAAGCCACTTAACGTGGCATAACGCTGCCTTGTGAATAGGCCCCCTTTCACGCTGTGTTTAGCGTGAAAGGGGCGTGCAGTGGGTGTTGCGGTGGGCGTTCCACCGCAACACCCATTGATATTTACGCTTCCCCCTATTCACAAGGGCAGCGTAAATAGGAGCTAACGCCAAACTTAACACCAGGAAAACCCTGGTCTTAAGTTGGCGATACGAGGAGAAATGCTTTATTTCTCCTCGTTTTTGCATTTTCCATGTGTGCTGCCTTGTGCAGCACACATGGAAAATGCAAAATGCCATGGTTTGTTTATGTACAGGAAGATGTCCCTTCCTGTACATAAACAAACCATTTTTAAAAAATGCCGTTTTGTAACTTACATGTGTGCTGCATGAAGCAGCACACATGTAAGTTACGAACTGGCATTTTCGGTTTGTTTATGTGCAGGAAGGGACACCTTCCTGTACATAAACAAACCTCCCTGCTTGCAGACACCGTTGCACTCTGGTGCAAGGGTGCTTGCGTTGGCGCTAAGTTGTGAAACTTAGCGCCATCGCAGGGGGAAAAGCAAGGCTGCACCATGTCCTTGTGAATATGGTGCAGCCTTGCTTTTCCGAAGTGGTGGAGAGAGGCGTTAAGCCAAGAAGGTTAACGCCTCTCTCCGCCACTTCCTTGAGAATATACCCCAGAATGTTTATGTTCCCAAACCTTAATCTAAAACTGGTAATTATGTTGAGAAATAACTATTATGTGTTTGAAGTCTGCATCACATTTATTGCATGACCAACATGCGGTCTGTGTGCTGGCATTTATCTTAGACTAAAGTTGACTTTGACCAAAACAGTTGGGGTTTAGTGATTTGCAGCACGTTGAAACCCATCATGAAGCTGTGTCTATGAGGATTAAGTTAATGATACAACTGTAGGGAAACTTTTAAGAATATGGACACGTTGTCAAATTGTGACTACACAAATTTGAAGATTTGTATTATGGTTTCACTCTTCATTTTGCAAGCCCTGAGGAAGAGGTACTTTTCTTGAAATATGTATTGGCTGTACTCATGGGGGGATATTCTCAAGAACGTGTGATAATTATCGCAAAATTAGCTTAACTCAACTTTGCACATTGCAGCCCATCACGGGAAAATAACACTGTGTTAACGTTGTATTCTCAACCCGGCGGCACCATGCGATTGTCGCACGATAACGCACCAAATGACCGCGTTAAAATCAACGCGACGCAGAAAAATGCGAAACACGAAAAAAGTTGCGATGCCCCAAATCACGATACAAAAATCAGCGATAACCAGCGAAAGGCCTGCAATTCCCACGCGCCATGCGTGAAAATGCACCATAAAAGCAGAAAAAAAAGACAAAAAAAAGTGAAACTGCGTAGCACCATGGATGCACCCGGACCGAGTGCAGTGGACAACGCGAACCCCACAAGCCCCACAAATGACCAGCAAGGAACCTCGGGGTCGGGGAAGGCCAAGGAGAAGAGGAAGTCGCGGTTCAGTCCGCAGGAAAACAGGATCATCGTTACGGAGGTGGTGGAACACCACCAATAACTGTTCGTCACCTCCAACATGTCATTGACAACAAAGACGTAAACATGGCAGACTATCTTGGACCATGTGAATGCAGTTGCAGAGTTGAGGAGGACAATAGAAGAGGTCAAGAGGCGCTGGAATGATGTGAAGGGCAAAACCAAGAAGAAACTCGATGCCAACATTAAAGCAGCAATGCAGATTGGAGGTGGGGGTCTTGCGGCACACCAGGAGCTTGATGACATGGAGAAAATGGTGGCCACAGTCATCAGTCGGGATACGGTGCCAGGAGTAGTGGATCCGGACACTGCTCAACATGACCTGACACAACATCAACAGGGTGAGTACCGACAGGGACTGGGGGGGCGGGGGAGATGGGCACAATGGCACACATGCACAATTAAGTAGAGCACACTGCACACCCACAATGACTCTGGATCATGTCCCTGATCTCCTTGGCATACTGCAGCACACATAGAAACAGCAAGTAGGCCCCCGTCGACAATGTGCCCGGAGGGGCCCTCCCCACACATCACTAATCTCACAACAAATTCATACACATGTGCTGAACCCAGCAAAGCTGCGGGTCCGTGAGCCACACTGACAATGCAAGTGACACTGCATGATGAGTAGCATGGCTGCAGTCCAATTATCATGACATGGTGCACGCCACGACACTGAGGTGACTGAGTGTGGACCACATCCGGAAAGGAGCAAGTCACACTCTGACACATCCACGTGCACAAACAACCCCTGACGTCAACAACACATCTGCGGACAAACCATGCCCAAGAGTCATAACTCGACCAAGAGCCCAATTTACCCAAGTCCACAACATCTCAGCACTGTAGAAGCACAGAAGTCAAAGGCACACCGCCTGAAAGGTATAAGGGGCAGCCAAATCAGAGCTGCAGGGGCGACTCACCCTCAATGCAGCACACACACATAAGAATAAGAGCACCTCAACATTGACAACAATGTGGTACAAACTGCAACACTTTCACAACAGAACACAGGACACAACTGGTGCCGCATGTGTGTACAAAATGGCCAATCACATCTGGCATAGCAGGAAACTGTGAGATGACAATGTACGAGTACAACCTCACATCCGTGATGTAGTACAAATGTCCACTGTCCCCCATCAAATAGGCATCTCCTCACAAACAGTCACAATGTACATTGTCATGCAGTCTGTATGTAAACTCCGCCAATGCGCCAACATACATGGAACACACCGTGAAACTGCATCTCCCCTTTATATTGCAGAGGGACAATCAACACCTCCTGCAGAGCAGACCCTACATCACGTCAGCGATGATGGAGACGACCTCCAGGACATCGACTACGACGAACTCCAATGGTTCAAGGACAACCTCTGCACCCCACCTCCAGTAGCAGGGCAGCCCAGCACCATCGAGGTGATCCCACCCCCTGCACAGACCACACAGCAGGAAGCACCCACCACCACTTCTGGCTCCCAGCACCTCACCAAAGAACACATGGCGTTCCAATGCCGTGTGTTAGACTGCCAGAAGGAGCTGGCTGAAGAGGTGCGGGTGGGGTTCGAACTCATGGCAGCCAAACTAGATGCCATACGTGGGTGTCTAAGTCCCATCAGGGACCACTTACACTCCCTAACGGACACCCACAGTCCGCCCATGCCCTCCAACAATCCATGGCTGGCGTCGCTGGAGTCATGACTCGGAGACAACAACAACTGTCTAGTCAGAGTGGCTACAGCGATGTCATCCGTGATTTGGGAAACATGAGGAGGGTCATGGAGAACATGGAGCGGATGCAGGCGCAAAGAATGGCTACCACGGCTGCACACGAGAAAGCTGTAGATGGGATCTCCCATGCCCTGCAGATCCTCATCTTGGGAGAGATGCCACAAGACATTGTGCAGATGAATGCTGCTGCTACTTCTACATCCACATCTCCGGCCCCTGATGTGTCAGTGTCACACAGTGCTGCAAACCAAACACCACCACCCACATGTGAGGCACATGAAACGTCAGAGGATGAAGATGAGGATGAATCTGCCTTAGTGGTAAGGAGGAAGCAGTAGCATTAATCTCCGCCATATGGCTTGTTTCTGCTTGGGTCTGCCCTCTGCATCATGCCCTGGAATAACACCTTCCACTGTCCCCCGACACACTCTGCAACACTAACCTTGGAACTCGACATGGACTGCCATATTTTGCATGCTCAACAATGACACAGCAATCAGCCTGCGGACTGGACTCTTCCCCTTCCGAGTAACTTGTCAATCCCTAAAGGACTCTGGCTGGCCCACCACGGGGCAACATTGTAAAGTGTTGTCTGCATGGCCCAGTACTAAGACAGCTTCAACACTCCACTGAACGTGAATAATACATTCTAATACACACAGATGTGTCATGTCTATGGTTGACAGCATGGACAAATGTAGGGGCAGTGATTCCCCCTTACGTCCATGTAGCTCATGTTGTGGGACTTGAGTCACAGGGTGCATCCCTGCATCATGCTGGTACATATTTGACCCTAAAAGAAGCCCTGTTGTCAATTGTAGGTCACAAATGACAGCCTACATGTAATGATTTGGGACACATGTGAAATGCAGATGAGTGGGATTCCGTACTATCTTTGACACACAGAAATGGCATCTCGAATACGTGACACCCTAAACAGCCTCTCTGTACAGAGGTGACACACCCACCATCTATTTCCAATTTATGAGATTGTTAGCACTACATGTTGCACTTGCACTTGTCAGAGTGATGTGTTTGTACAGAGGAGTAACATGCACACAGGGAATGTGTGTTGTAATGAATTTATTTGCACATGCTGTGCCTGTGGTCATTTTGTACTGTCCCATGATTGCTAAGGACTGTGACAATGTGACGTGCTCATGTGAAGAAATTGTCAATGATGGTGTTCCTACGGGCTATTCCTGCTGCTGCTGCAGTGGGGTGTGGTCCACCTGCCTCATCTTCCTCATCATCGTCTGGTGCATCGGGCACTTGTAGCCATGGGGCATTGGTGCGTACACATATGTTGTGCAACACACAACATGCAACGATCATCTTGCACACGATGCCTGGGCTGTACAGGAGCCTTCCACCTGTGATGTCCAGGCACCTGAAACGTGACTTCAACACGCCAAATGTGCGTTCCACGATGCCCCTGGTGCGTTTGTGGGCCGCATTGTACTGCCTCTGGGCCTGTGTGTTCAGGGCTCGGAGGGGTGTCATCATCCAAGGGCAGAGTGCATATCCTGATCACCTGTGACAGTGCAGAGAGACATGAGTCAAAAGTTGGTTCTGCATGATGTGTTGGCAGGCTCACTAGTTCATTGGTGTGTGATATGTGTGACTTAGTGATTCCTGTTTGACAGGTACCGCTTGTAGCAAATGAGCGCCATCAATGTGTATTACGTAGCCTCACTGCTGCTCCTCCCTCCCCCCAAGCCTATTCACTAGTGTGCGCAGCGCGGTTGCATCACTTGCACTCCTACGGCACACCATTGTCATGCCTGTCTGCGCATGTCCACAAGCCTGACAACAACACTGTGATGTTGTGCGCTGAAGGTGGGCGGCCACTTGTGTGTAGGCCTACGGTAAGGATAGGGCGGACACAGATGTAGAGTTCATGGCTGGCTGAACTCACGATGCGGTTGAGGGTAGTCCTATGGCCTATGCTGCGGTAATAGCAACACACACAACAGTTGGCATGTATGATCCCGGACCCAGAGCGGGCTTGCGCTCCTTCATTTATCCCTTCGGCCGAGCCAGCACTCCGGGGGCATGCTATATCGCAACATTGTCCATTGCGGGATGGGTGGCGCCGACACTACTACAGAGACACACGCATTAGTTACTTCCTTGGCAAGGCCAACACATAGCAAAGCCCAGAGCCCCGGGCTGATCATCCACACCCCTACGCTGGACTGTCGCACGCCAGCCCACTCCGCTTACACTTACAGGGGGGTACGACACAGCTACATGTCCCAGGTCTTCCACACTGCCTGAGGGGACATGGTTGCGTCCGCTGTACACAGCACAATGTGATGTGGTAGGGCCTGGGGCCCTCATGCATACACAATGACCACACGGACACACTTAGATAGTTTGTGGAACTGGCTACAGGCACGTGCGCCCGGCCCCTTTTATTTCCAGGGTTACATGTCCAGTGACGCCTTTGCTGGATGGGTGTGGGGTGAGTGTAAGCCAGCCCTCAGGGAGTGGTTGGTGCTGGCAACAACTACAACAGTGATCAGACAATCAGAAGTTTAACGTTCAAACAGCAAGGGTCCACGACTTGAGCTGCACAGAGTTAGTGGCCCCGGATGCACTGTGGCCAGCACAGGCACACCGACATGGGACGGTGACTTGCGGTGCACTGAGGAAGGGCCACGAGAGCTGAGCGGGTCCTCGTCGATGTCGAAGGTGGATGTCGCGGAGTGTTTCGGGGAACAGTGGAAGGTGTTCTTCCAGGGCATGATGCAGAGGGCAGAACCAAGCAGAAACAGGCAATATGGAGGAGATGAATGCGACAGACCCATTTTTAACACCAAGTCAGTAT
The DNA here is from genome assembly GCA_963921515.1 of Calotriton arnoldi. NCBI lineage: Eukaryota > Metazoa > Chordata > Amphibia > Caudata > Salamandridae > Calotriton > Calotriton arnoldi. The sequence continues at coordinate 1,550 of CAWUFW010024970.1, read as the reverse complement.
CAGCTACATGATAATGAAGACAACCTCCAGGCCATAGACTCAGATGCCACCAAAGTTCAACCAGAGAGTGTTCATGAATTTCGGGGCACAGAGTTAGTGGCACCAGAGCTGAAAGGGGATGCAGGCTGCGATGAGGCCTGTACAATGGTATAAACTCTGCCATAAATAAATCAAGACTCAGTTCCAAATGTGTGACCTACTGGACCGCAGTGTAGGCCGGAGGAAGCGGTGGAGTACGTCAATGAGAAAGGAGTGCTGGGGGCCTGTGTCGCGGAGGCCGTGCTGGTCTGAGGAGGCTGCCAAGATCGCGGACCTCGGGTTTGGAGCTTGCACCGGCACGTGGTGGGGCCTCTTTGACACACGCCGGTGTCGGCAGGTGAGTAGTGAGGCCTGGTTGCGTAGGGGAGGCCAGGACAGGTCTGGGGACCAGCGGCCTGGGGTGCAGCAGGCACACAGGATTGCAGGCACCGCCGCTCACGGCATCGGCCTCGTGGCGGGCTGAGAGACGCCGCCCTGGCAGACACATTGGCCATTCTGGAAGAGAACCACGCCCAGAGCAACAGGATTTTTATTCACACCCCTACACTGGCCTGGCGTACGCCGGACCAGCCCACTCCACTCACGCTTACAGGGGGGGACGTAACAAGCTACATTTCCACGATCTTCCCCACTGCCTGGGGTGACATGGTTGCGTCCACTGTCCACTACACTCCAAATACCAGCAGTATATGTCGACATGCACATGTCTGTGGTCTGCATACTGCAGTCTGGCCAGCACATCCACGCCACACTTGGCATTGTGTACATTCTCATTCATGGGTCACTTGCCTCCTTTGTACATGCCTGGTTCCCACCTCTCCCCACATTCTGCTATTGTGTGGCTGAGGTGCCATGCCGTTGATGGCTTGTGTACATGGCTAGCCCAGCTTACCACAGTAAGTTGTGCTGTCGTGTCTGGTAGGTGGGCATGTTGTTTGGCATGTTGTATGTGAGTTTGTAACATGTGTATTCCCAGAGTCGTGAGTTGCATGACTGTGGAGTTGAGGTGTGTGGTGTGTTCATTTGGTACTTACCAACGAGCAATGCATTCCCATAGGTGCCATCCTGAAATCGCTGGTTGATGATGGACTGTCGGAAGATGAAGGAATCACGCACACTGCCTGGGTAGTTGGTGACGACATTGGTGAAGAGTCCCAGGTGGTCCACTATTGCCTGCACATTGATGGAATGCGTGTTCTTCCTGTTGCGGTAATTGTGTCCAGTGGCGGCAGGGGGCACGAGGAGTACATGTGTGCAGTCAATTGCCCCCAACATGTGCGGGAAGCCAGCTATGGCGTAGAAACCTTGCTTGGTCTCCAGCTGTTCCTGCGCAGTGTGTGGGAAGTGAAGGTGCTGGGGTACCAAGCTGATGATGGCATCCAAGACAGGTATGAGGAACTTGGATAGGGCTGGCTGTGAGACTCCTCCGACTGGCAGTTGTTGGTTGGAAGGTACCAGAGGCCAACAGGTGCAGCACAGCCAGCAGCTTTGTCTGCGGAGGGATGTTGTTT